>JBBPBO010001986.1:51948415-52069115 GCA_037974295.1 Cicer cuneatum
TAACTATTTATTAATTTATATTTTTATTACTTCTCACATTACTTAAATATAGTTGTTTATCTTTTTGTTTTTATTTTTTATTCACAAATTTTTTTACACTCAATCATTCTTAGTATTTGAATTAATTTATGCTTTTGTTTATTTCATACAATACAAAAATATTAATTTGCCTCTTTGTTTTTATTTTTTTTATCGTAATTTTAGTCTCTTTATTTTCATTAGAATTGATCTTTTTATTTTAAAAGTTTACTGTTTTAGTTTATCCCTCAAATTTAAAAAAAAAGAAGATGATTTGACATATTTTAAATAATATAACGTATAATGTCATATTCTTATTTCTTAGTTAAAAATTATAATAAAAGACCACAATTGTCAGATTTTAAAATAGAGAAATCGATTTCGTAAACTCATAAAAATAGAAAACTAAAATTACAATTAAATTTTTTTAATACAATTTCGGTATATTTGTTTTCCTATTTAATGCAATTCTAATATATTTATTTATTTGTCTTGATCGCGTTAAAAGACCTTTAAATATTTTATGTGAGTGCAAATTATTTTGCTAGCTTTTCATTATATATATTTTTTGGATTTTCTTTTTTTATATTTTTCTAAATTGTTATTATCATGAAACTTTTATGTTACAAATTCTAAATTTCAGAATATAATTGTTTCTTATTTGTTTATATTAACATTATTTTGTATGCTTTTTTATTTTTATTGTTGATATTATTTATATACTATTTCTTTCTCTTCTATTTTGGATGGGGGAGTTTTTCCTTTTATCTCGGATTGAGGGAAATAGTTTTTTTTTTTTTAATCGAAGTTTCCATGGAATTTTTAATATGTGTATAACGGTGGCAGTAGTTGAATTTCATGGATAATAATACAATTGAATAACAATCGAGTTTTCTTTTCCGGTAGTTAATTTTCATTTTTTTTATGGGTTACTTTATATTTGTTACTATATGTAATTTTTGGGTTAGTGTAGAGGGATAATTTTTTTTCCAATCTGATTGTAGTTTTATAATTTTCATTACTTTAACACATCAACTTTAAATTTAATTGATCATCATATGTTTCAGTTATATAATTTTAAGAAATATTAGATTTATTTTTATTTAAAACATTAATTATAAATCTTAAAATATCGTTTTCCGTGTCTAAGATCTAATTAAGTGAAAAACTGTGAAGTGTAATATAGTATAGATCAAGTGAAAGAGAGATGTATAAAAAGTTTACATATATATTCCACTTACATTTGCACGCTAGAATTTCAACACTTTTATTTTATACTTCACTTCTATTATTATTAGCATAAAAACTGTATTAGGCAGAATAATAACTTAACATAAAAGTTTTAATTTCTACTTAAAATGGTTTTATAAATGACGTCTATTAAGTTGCAAAATCCCTTATTTTCTCTATAAATATACAATTGTAGTTTGGGAAATTCCTTTTGATAGAGCTATATGTAGATGACCATGAATGAAAACATGTATAGGCAGGTAAACTAATCTTGAGAGTGATCTATATATCTCTGACACTTATTTATAGTTTGTAACTCTCAACTATTTTATGTGTAACATATGCCAAATTTAGGGATTATATCCGCTTTTCATGATAAAAATAATAAAGTTTATACCATTATTTAAAAAATTATTATTATCTGATCAATAAAAAAAATAAAATAGTTTAAATGAAGAATAAAATTAAAAGCAAAAATAATTATAAAAAATATTATGGCCTTTTTTATATATACAAAAGTATAGATATTTTTTTAAAAACTAATTACTTAATTAAATAAAGAAAGATAAAAGAAAAAATAAAGTAATTTAAGTGAAATGTATATTTGGAAGAAAAAAGCTACACTAAAACCATGTATTCTCTCTTTTCAGGATATCCAGTTTTATTTTTGAAAATGTTATACTCCCTTTTCTATTGAATATAAAAAAAAAGTAAAATTTAGTCTAATAATTTCAAGACACAAAATTTAAATATATACGAAATAGTTATCAAATAACTATTAATATCATGCATTAATAATAATATTTCATTTTCTTAATATTTTTGTTAAAAAAAATAAGAAAAAAATATTTTTATTTTGTGGTGTCAAGTCTATTATCTATGATATATATATATAGAGAGAGATAAATAGATAGATTTATATTCATAGGCATCACTTTTACATTTAACTTCAGGTTCGGTTTATTTTCTCTAAACACCAAACCTCCGATTAATTAGACAGGAAACTTAATATAATTTTTAAATAAAATTAATTTTGAATTTAATTACATATAGATGTTTTTAAATTCAAAGTTTAATAGATGTTTTTAATTTAATTTTGAACTTTGATTTATATAATTTATTTTAAATTTTAAAATTTGATTTTCAATTCATCTTAATATATATCTTCAATTCACAATGATAAATATAAATAAATTTTAATTTTAACTTATATATATATATATATATATATATATATATATATATATCTAACATAATATAGAATTTACTTTCAAATAGAAAAACTCATAATTTATTCTTAACTTATTTAACATAATTCATTTTGAATTTTAAACAAACTTTGAAGACAATTTTAAACTAAAATTAGTTTTGTATTTAATATATAAAAAAAGTCATCTCAAAGTCAAATTTTTAATGAATATTTGAAATATTTTTTATTTTTTGTGTACAATAGAGATAATGAAGTTTGAACCTTGGACTTCATACATACTACCCAAATTCTTCATCACAAGAACAATCCTAGTTGTTTAATATTTGAAAAACTTATGATTAATATATTTTCTCTTAGTTGTAACAATTTGATACTCAATTCAAAAAGATTTTGAATTCATGATAAAAAATATAACTTAAATTTTATTTCTAATCCATCTATAAAGTATCAAACTCAATATTGCATTTCTATTTTAATCTATCAGTACTATATGTCATGATGCAAAGTAATGACATTTGCAATATCAATAACTGTGGCGAAACTAACTCACACAAACCATGAGAGTGAACATGTTTTTGAATTTTGACATCTCTTTCTTAAAGTTTGCAAGCTTTGTCACCCTCATTTTGTGAGATAATATCTTATTAGTAGAAGACAAATCAAGATTGATTGGAGTGTTGTGAAATGTCACTTTTTTTTTTATAACATAATATGTTAATGAGGTCAAATAGAGAAATTGACCTATAGGTCATTGTCTAAGTTGTCAAATGGTTGCTAAGTTTTAGTGGTCATAGTCAATTGTGCAACTAATGTTTACTATTTTTTGCGGCCAAAATTAAAGACCTTTTTGTAATATTTAATTATGAAGTGAGAAAATATTTATGCAATCCATGAATCACAAAACACTTTTTTTTTTTTTATCAACTATCAAGCATGGGGCATGATTTGCTTTGAAAACCGGCTATAATAATGAACGAACCTGTTTCTGTTTCATTGTCCTCTTAGGTACTTTGCATCACATTCAATAATTAAGGAGACATTCAAAAGTAACATGTCAAAAGATACTTGAATTAATTTACTTCTTTTTTTCTCTTCCTTTAATTTCCACTCACAAGTTTATACCTAAATAATTTATACTAAAAATAGTTTTTACTAGACCCATATCCAAATCCCAATATTTATACACCAAAAAATTTCACACTTCACCGAATCACTTTTACTTAAAAAAAATAATAATAAAAGTATATACACAAGATTTAAAGTTGTGGCTTGAGGTCAAAACTCATATTTTATAAAAATAAAAAAAAATCCATGAAAATGCAACATGCTTAAAATGTTTTAGAATTTTAGTTGAGTTGAACTAGTTTCACTATGTATTCACTCCACAAAATTAAGTTAGTGTGTGTTTAGAAATACTTGTTTCTACTGTGTCAATTCACGTCCATTTAAAAACTACAACTATTAGTTTCACATTAATCACATATTTACTTGCTTTTACCACATTATTTAACGCACTCTTACAAATGGAGAAGAGTTGCTTCTCATTCATAACTTTTATTTATACTATATTATATTAACAAACTAATTTAAAAAGTTCCAAATTTTTGTAACACGTGAACTCATAAACTGATTTAAAAAGTCTAAACTACAATAGTAACATTTAATAATTCAAAAAATCTTACGAAATTCCAATCCGCCCCTAGTCACAATCTTTTATTGAGTTAGATGTACTAGAGTGTGTTTAGTTTCACATCGACTAAAGATATAATTCAAATAATATTTATAAAGATGAAATTTGAAACAAAATGGAAAAACCATTAATCCGTTCTAGATCAAAATTGACATATAGATTCTATTTGCTTGATGGATGATGATCATCTCCTTGATGTTGTTGTTGGTTGAAGAGATTGGATGCATAATAAGGGAATTCAGCATCACTAGAAAGAATTTGAGCATATTGAAACAAGTTTGGGAAAACTTGTTGATCATTAGAAACACAACCACTTTGTTGAATGGAACTATTAGTAGCACTAGTGGAAGTGTTATAAGAACCTTGTTGTTGTAACATATTTGAACCGTTGCTATAAGAACCTTGTTGTTGATGTAACATATTAGAATTGTTGTTGCATTGAACTATTCTTTGAGGGAAATTAAGCTTAGCTTTTGTGCCTTTGAATTTGAGTGCTGCTTTATCATATGCAATAGCTGCATCTTCAGCATTATCAAATGTTCCTAACCAAACTCTTGCTGCTTTTTTTGGGTCACGAATTTCAGCTGCCCATTTTCCCCAAGGTCTCTGTCTCACTCCTCTGTAGTGTGGTTTCTTTGTGCTCTCTTTTAATTACCATGATCAAATGCAAAACAACAAGGGGAGAATCATAAATTAAATTAATTAATTGATTTTTTTTTGTCGGTGAATGAAACAGTAAATACCACTAAAAATGAACAAACTGTTGTGAAATCTCAAATTCAAAACTAAAAATAATGTCCAATATAATAATATCTATATATTATCAGTTGAATTAAAATTTTAAAACAATTAAGTTAATTGATTTACTTTCATTGCAAATCACATATATGAAGTTATATATGAGTTTCTACTATTTTATATAAAGTTGCATTCCAATTCAAAACTTGCGATTAAAAAATTATTTAATCAATTTTATTTTGTTTTATTTTAATCAACAACTTCAAATTACTAAGATCAATTTTTTTATAGAAAGTAGAGAAAACAAAATAAATACATGTTTTTCTACGTAAAATCTATTTTGGAATATATATATATATATATATATATATATATATATTTTAGTGACTATTTTAGTTTTTAATCTTTAAAAAACATGATTTATATAATACAAATATTAATTATATGAGAGAAACTGATGTATAAAATGGATATATGATTGCCCCATACTGCAATTGCGGACATCATTAAATTTATGAAGATAATTTTATTTTATTTTTTAAATTTTAGGGTCCCTACCGCTAGAGTATCATACTTACACAATATAGGATCGTTTAAGTTGTCGATATGTGCCAAATAAGATTTGTAACGTTAGTTTGATTTCCCCTCAAAATGTGATGTCAGCTTGGTCATCTAGAATTTTTATTTTGACTTAATTAATTATTTTATTCGTCTTAAAATAATTAAATTATTTTATTATTTTACACATATTAAAATAATTATATAAATAAATATACTTTGAGAAATTATCTTTGTTAAACAGTGATGTACTAACAAATATAATAAATGCATAACAAAAACTGTTACATATAAAATAATACAAATGATATTAACTAAATGGTAAAATTAAAAAAAAGATGTATTTAAAACTGAAAAAGTCAATCTATTTGAGATAATATTTTTTTTTCAAATGAATTAATTATTATTCAACGGATAGACTATAATTTTTTAAAATATTTGTTTTTAACAAATAACTTTAACTTTTCTAAGAAGTGACTGAACAACGTATATACGAATTAAAAAAACTGATTTTTGATATTTTATAATTTACAGATTATTTATTAGAGATTTTTAAAAATAATAATAAGAAGTTGTTTTATGTTTATTTTATCGTAATAATTTTTTTTAAATAAACAATTATCAATATTTTTTATGAAAAATTACTTATAAGAGCTTATCATTTGAGATAATTTTCAGATTTTGATTTTTTTTCATAAGCAGTAAGAAATGGATGAAAAATTCTAGAAATTTTTTTTTTTTAAAATTGATTATTTTCTAAAATAAGTTATAACTAACAAATTTTCAATACTAGTGTTAAAAAAACATTTATTATATTTCCATAGTTGAAATTACTAGCTAGCAAGGCAGTCAAAATTAATCTGATAGTAAGAGTCAAAGAGATAAAAGTCATGACTACTTATATTCATCACCACTGAAAAGCTTTTTAAATTTAAATGGACTAGAATTAAACTCATAAGTTTAACATCTGTTCAAAAGAATAATATAATTTACCTTATATTATTAATAGTAAAGATGGTATATGTATAGATTTTATCTATAAAGAAAGATTAGTCTAAACTATTTGTAATTAGATCATATATAAAATTAATTTGATAATTAAAGTGCGAAATAATTAAAGATTGAATTGATAAAAAGGTTTGGCTCATGTAAACAGGATAGTAAATATCACAAAAAATTTATACACAATTGTAAGATTATGAGTTTGATCTAAAATATGATGTTCAACTTATCAATATTAACATTTTTAACCTAAAACTTACCACACTAACCTAATTAACACTAGTTGTTAAAAAAAACAATTTAGTTATATGAGAATGGAAGTATAATGCAGCATCAAAAATACAAAAAAGAAAAGAAAAATAAAAAAATGTCTAATACTTCTCAACCATAGCCTATAATTGGAATTTTAAGGTAAAAAGTGTCCCTTTTATGTAAAAATGGACAATTTCCCACAATAGCATAATATGTCCTTTTTTTTTGGAAAATTTAAAATGTCAAATTAACATTAAAACAAAGAAGAAGAAGAAAAAGGAAACAAACAAACAAACAATTTAGAAAAAACAAACAATTTTAGAAACAAACCTTGATCTAGAAGAGGTTGAGATGGTTGTGGTTCTTCCTTGACCATGTTAGTTGAGGTTGCAATTGATTGTGTCAAGTGTGGATTATTTTTATTGGTAGATGTTCCCATAACTTGAGAGAGAGCAGAAACCATAGTAGACAAATCAGTGTCTGAAGACCAAGAATTTGATGCATAACAAGCATCTAATTCATCATTTAATAATGTGTCATCCTCTTTCTCTTTAGCCTCTGATGTTTGTGAAGATAGTGGCAACTTTCCATGCCTTCTTGGATCCACTTTTAGAGTTTATTAATTTGCTCTTCTACTCTTTAGGCTGTGAATGTGAATATGATCTTAAGGGATTATAGTGCCTATATACTTATACTAGTTAGGTCATTAATTTAAAGACTCATCACTAAATTAATAATGTTGGCTCATAATTAAAAAAAACACAAAAAAAGTGTTCTGAGTCCTGGTTCTTATAATTCAAAACTTTTTTTAAAAGAAATGGACTACAGACGGTCATAAAATCTATAAAAGATCTAGTTTATTAGATTAAGATTAAACAGTCTATATTTTGATTTTATATTTTGAATTTGTTTCACAAAGTTAAAGTACAAGTTATCTCATTAATGCATAGTTATCCCGACGATAAAAAGTTATGGTTCCACTTATATTTGATATTAAATTATCAACCTCTGTTAATAGCGGTGAATCTAAGACTTTAGACGGTCAGCAACAGATGTAAATTATTTTTATATAATGACCACTTCTATGAATATTTATAATAGTAAAATATAAGTGTATTTAATGAAATAAATTATATACTTTTTCTATGAAATTTTGTGCTTTGACAAGCAAATTAACAATTGACTATATTGGGGTACTGAGTTATGGTCTATTGGCCAAATTAGTGAGGCACTAATAAAAGAGATAAATCAAAATAGAATATTTTTATAGATTTTGATTTACAAATTATTTGGTACATATCCTTTATATTATATTTGTCTTATAATAATTTTGACCTATTTGCAAAAAAGAAAAATCTCAAAATTTTGACGCTCTTAATTTTCTAAATGATAATAATTGTATTTTTAAAATTGTATCATGTAATTTATACTATATACATATCACTTAAAAATTTAATAGGTTTTATTTTATTTTTATGATAATGAAAATACATGTACCAATACTTGATGAGTACTTTTGTAAAATGTACTATTTTTTCTTTTTAATCTATAAATTTTTGTTAATTTGTAAATGTAAAAAGAAAAACTTTTTTTAATTTCTATGAAAAAGTCAAATTAATTATGGGAGGAAGAAAATACATTTTATTTGCCAATTATCACAAGATACCACTTTAGTGTAGTAACACTTTGTCTTTCTCTTGTTAAAATAAAGAGACATCGGTTTCTGAAGAATTTTGAATCCAATAGTGCGGAGGTTATTCTCATGTTTAAGATTTAGCCGATAGTAATAAGGATGTCAATAAAGTGGAGCGTATTCTCGTATTTCTTGTCTCCACACGATACAAAATACTCTTTATTTCTCATCTCAATGAGTTTTTTAACCTTATCTTTGTCTTCGCATATCTCTAAGGTTCATGTAGACACTCCGCCAACATAAAATAATAATCAAGATCACTTTATTTTTAATCAAATTGGGTGCAAAAAATAGACACAATCTTAATACAAAATGTAATATCATGACATTATTCTAAGTCTTGTAACAACAACAAAATCACATTGGAAATAAAATTTATATACCTATTATGTAAAAAACAAATAAATATAATATATAAAATATTTGTATGTGCGCATACATATATAAGTTATTCGAAGACTAAGTCTCTGCATAATAGAGTATGATCTTTGTCTCCATTCTTACACAATTTTTGAGAGACTTTCTTCCTTGTCATCGTCTCGATAAATAAAAAATTTCCGCTCATAAAACTCTGAATGGAGTGGTCCCCATGAAAATCTCATTAGAGATGCAAATTGACATCCGTAGTTAGCATCATAATGTGAGAATTTGAATTTCTTTCAAAGGACCATTTCACTTGTCCATATCCCATATTCCAAGTTATTTAGTTTCTTTCACTTGATAAGCATATGCCAAATGCACCAGCCGTAATCTGAAGTAGGTTTGGTACACCGCATATAGACATAGTTCAATTGTTTTTAATTTTTATTGATTGTATCCACGCATGATCTTTGGTCGTTTCCACGTCACAATCCTCCTTTCAGCTTTCAGCATATATCTCTTTTGTAGTACATGATGATTGAATGAATTGAAGTTTTATTTTATTCGAAAGTAAATAGTGATTTTAATTTTTGAATAAAAGAATTCTTGAATAGTGTTTGAATATATAGAAATTATAAATATATTTATAATATTTTTTTTAGTAATTTTATAAACTATCGAAATTATAAATGTATCTCTAATATTTCTTTTGTTAGTAATTTACAAACTAAATTGACCAATAAAAAATAAATTTGAAGATTATACTGATTAATTAAAGACATATTCAAAGACTAATATAACTAATAAAAAAACATACTTATGTGTGTTTTTGTATTTTCAATACATTTAAGAACCACTGTGACAACGACTTACATTCAAAGATCAAAATAATTGCTCACTCCTTTATTCAATACTAGTATTTCATAAAAAATATAAATGTATCAACTTTTTCTATGGTATTTTGTTGTGTATATAATTTATTATATAGTATACGACTTAATTTTAATTTGGTAGTTAGAGTTAGTGATAGTTTTTACTAGTTACTTATAATTAGTTGTTAGTTGGTTATATTAGTTGTCTTATGTGTTAGGTGATATGTTTTCGATAATCTAAAATGGCGAATAGATTATCGATACACAAATGAAAAAACGCAGTTTTGTTTTAAAATCGTTTCGCAATACTATGAAATCAATGAAATGAAAATCACTTAAATGAAAGCAAAACACAAATGATTATCAAAAGAATCAACCAAGTATACAATTCAATTAGGTAATAATTTACTTGTTAGTTAAACAATTGCACAATTGGTATATGTTTTGAATAAAACTATCTCAAATCTATATTACAATAACCAAATTGCTAACAACTCAACAAAATTCTTTACTATGTTAAGATTTTATACAAACCAAAATTTCTATTTACTTAAACACTAAGAAATTTTCAATCAATGATGATATGATTTTCTGACCTTTTGTAATTCAAATTTCTTTATTACAAAGTTCAAGAATTAAACGTGCAGAAAATTCATCAAGAACAAAAGTTTTCCTAACAAGATTAACAAAATTGCATTAATTGAAATTAAAGAGATCAAGGTAAGAGAAATCAACACCCGAGTTTATATTGGTTCGGTTACATCGTTCTGGCTTGTGCTATACTCCGATCCCTCACAACTTGTGAGATATTTTCTTCCACTTTCAATAAAATTTAATGTAAGTATGATTACAACAAAATTTCCTTCAAACTCTTATGAATCTTGATCTTAACTTGAAATAGCATCCACTTTATCTTGAAGCATTCAACCACTTGAAACTTCAACTCTCATGAATGTTGTCACCTTCAAGCTTGAAGAATATCAAATTTAAAAACCTAGAATTCCCAATTCTAGTCGAAAAGAAATCATTTATTTTCCTTCAATCCGAAACACAATCAATTCCCACAAACTAGAACACTCACAATCAATTCCCACAAACTAGAACACAATAAGTTTTCAAAAAATTTGAGAGAAAATGTGTTGTTAATTGATCATAGAATGAATGATGAAATTTTTTTTATATAGGGTGTAATGAGAAAACCAATCTGAAGCACTAAAAATCTGAAAAGCGCATGCTTTATTTAAATTAACACTAATGTGATATGAATTAACATAATTCCAATTCAAAACTGATTTTTGATAGGATGATTCAAATCACTTGTATCTTGATTTAAATCTACATAACTCAAATTCAAAGCTATTTTTGACATGGTGATTCAAATCACCTGTAGCTTTACTCAAATAAACATAATTCCAATTCAAAGTTGATTTGAATTACATAGTCAAGGTGAAAATTATGATTTTGATGCACACTGAAGTCCAACATTTTCAAAGATTAAAATGACTTAAATGAGTTCTAATGCAAGTTTTAAACATTAATTTTATCAGATCCTAAGATGTTGAAGATTATTTACAGAGACCTATTTACATCATCTAATTTAAACCTAGTTTTGACATCACTTGAAACAAACTAAGACTAGATCCTAAGGAACATATGTTGAAACAAAATATCTTCTTAAATATTTTGAAGATAACAAAATTACTTGATTAAAATTAAGATTTTGATTATATTTGTTATCTAACTTGTTCACATGAATGTTTTCATTTTTAGAAACAAGTCATTGACAAAATTGATCATATCATGAGATAAATGAACCCTCAAGTATGAATTCATCCTTTGACTGAGGTTGATTTTGTATTTTGCTCAAGCATATATAAAAATAGACAATATAAGCAAAAGAGCATCAGGGTAACCGATTCTGAAAATAGAGTTAAAAATAAATTCACCAAACTTAAAGGATATGCAGTCAAAAACTGATGATGAACATTATTTAGCAATCATCCTTGCACATTGATAGAGAGGTCAACAATACAAAAGTACAAAAAGTGATGTCTTTGATATGAGATGCCCACTATTTAGAGTTGTTGGGAAAAGTAAAAGCAAAAAACAATAGTCACATAAAAAAGAATGGAAGCTTCATCCTCGTACATGATCATTCATGTGGATGGACCAGAACAATCATCCTCTTACTCTAGTTAACGCGGGGATAAAGCATGAAGAGAAGTTTTGCAATTATATACAAGACTAATGTGCAACCAACAAAGACTCCAACGACTATATCTCACTGCCCCTATAATTTGAAGCTCCAAGACATCTAAAAAATTGAAGCTCTCTACCTCAAAAATTAAGAATGCAATCAAGATTTAAGTTGTTCAAAGTTTCTTATCAATTATCCAATACACTTTCTCTTAATCTCAAACATATTTTTAGGCTCATCATTTCTAAAAATGCATCTTGAAGCAAAGTTATATCTTTGATCATATTCTAACAAAACTCTCAACTTGTATGTCCTCGTGTTCTTAAAAATCTAAGTTATTTTGTAAAAGCCTGTGAGGCTAGAGAAAGAACTGTTTTGTAAGCCTGGTGAGGCTAAGAATACTTAGTGTAAGGTGATATCATTTGACAATAGGTCTTTGAGCTCTAGTGAAAAATCTCACAAAAGTTGTGAGAAGTAGATGTAGCTCAACTTGGGTGAACCAGTATAAATCTTGTGTGCTTATCTCCGGACTCTGTTGTCTTTAACTTTTACTATCACTAACTCACAATCACATCACCTAGTAAAATATTCTCTATCCTTAGTTTTTCCTCTGTTTAAGGATACCTTCAGTGTCAACTTATTATCTTCACTCAAAGAGGATAAGCAATTTTAGAAACAAATTTTAAAAGTCTATTCAACCCCCTTCTATTGATAATCTTGTTACTTCAACATCACACTAACAAAATATGTGAAATTTTGTGATTTTAATACATTTTTGAAATCCATCTTTTCCAAATATTAAAATGACTCTAACAATGATTTTAATGCAAATTTAAATTTTTGAACTTCTCATATTCTAAGATGTGAAAGATTATTGAGTGAAACTAATTTACATAATCTAAACTAAGTCTAGTTTTGACATCACTCAAAATAAACGAAATCTAGACATAAGGTAACATAAAGTCATATATTCCCTTTTTTAACTTGTCAATATCTTCTCCCCTTTGTCATTATAAAAAAGAAATAAACATCCATTAGAAATAAGAAGTACAAAGCATACCACAACCAACCATATACACTCCTCAACTATGCAAAAAATGAACAAGTATGCATACAACATAGAAGAGGAACGTACATTAAGTCAGAGCACCAAATTTCAATTACAAACCATCCAGGGTAATTTTTGGGAGAAAAATAACATAAAACCATCATGGTAATTAACCAATAGCTAAAATCCACTTTGGACCCATAAGTTTTAAAATCTTGCGATTTTGACCACTAGTTTAAAAACTACAATTTTAGTCCTTTTTGTAAATGGTTGACCCTCCCTAATTTTGTCAACTCATTTTTTTTATATTTTTTTTAATATTACCACTTCATTTTTTTAAATTTGACTAAAATATACTTTTGATCTTTCATCTTTTATCTAATATTCATTTTAATCCTTAATCTTTTTTTTTATTCCTTTTCGTCATTTATCTTTTACGTAATATTCATTTTAGTCGTTAAAAACTTGTATAATTTTGCAAAAGAAAAATTATTGAAACGATTATTAAGTAAAAAATAAATGACTAAAACAAAAGATAAAAAAAAATGAAAATGAATTAAAAAATATATAAAAGAGGTACTAAATCAAATATTAAATAAAAGATAAAAGATTAAAATTATATTTAAGCCTCTAAATTTTTTTAAAAAATTGTAAACAAAATAGAACACTTGACAATTTTTTGTTAAAATGAATTGATAATATTAAAAAAAAGAAGTTGGTAATTTTTTTAAAAACACTTATACGAAGTTGAAAATTTTTTTAAAAAAATGAGTTGTATATTCCATATAATCATAAAAAAAATAAAATAAATAATGTCACATCAGAGTTTAGTGAGTCAAAATCAAGAGGAACAATCATTTGCAAAAAAAACTAAAGATGAGAGATTAAAATTACAAATTTTAAATAACCGAAGTCATAGTTACAAGTTTTAAAACTTTGTGCCAAAAATACATTTTAATATTAACCAATCTATAGAACAATGAAATAAATGTCGCAACCAAAATTCAACTTTTACTGTGACTTCTTCAACAATCACCCAAATTTAAAACAAACTAAATTGTTTAGAATAAATTTGAAATAGGTCCGAACAAAATTAGTAGTTAGTGGTAGTTTAACTTTGGAGTTGTCTTTTTATGGTGTAAATTCATTCATTGTCGTCATTTGAAACTATATACAACTTTATAGGTTGGATTAGTTAATATATTTAATGAATTATATGGATTGATATAATCAATTTATTAATTTTTTTACTAATATATATATATATCCAAAAATAGTAGTAATTAATATCCAAAAATAGTAGTAGTTTATGGAAAGATACGTAAGCTAGTTTATAGCTTATAAGTTTAAATGATAAAAAATATATGTTAATCGCTAACAATTTTTTTTAATCAATTTATAATTTTTTTAATTGCATATAATATTTTTTATAAGTTATTTCAAATAGTTTACAGTTTATATTTTTTTCTGTTAGTTTTATTTTTATTAAATTTCCTAACTATATGATTGACAAATGTGTTGAATATATTTTCAAATATAATTTTAGTGAATAAAAATTAATATAGTAATAATAAATAATATATTAGATTAATAAATTTTAAATTATTGAAAAATAAATTTTAAATGACTAAATTCAAAATATTTTAAAATTAATTAATAAAAATTTAATTATTAATAAATAATGTATTTTTATGTTATTTTTATATTTTTAAACTAATTAAACAGTTAATTCTATTATACATTTTAATTAATTTATTCGTTATCAATTGAAAATTAGCTCATGAACTCTAAATTCAGTGCTATCAACTAACTTATAATAATTATAACCAAATAGAGCATATGTATTAGACATTTTTCTAATTAACTGTTATAGATTAAAACTTTTTCTATAACATAGTTTTTCATTCTCTACTAATTGAATGTCCGATTCCAAAATTGTTGGTTTTTTTTATTTATTTAAAAATTATGGTGAAAGAATGGTCTGCCTCAATTCATGGTCCTGTCTTAATATATTTGGAGATTCAATTCAAATTTAAAAAATTGAACCTTTAAAAAAATTATTTTTTTACCACTAAACCAAACTCTTAGAGTTTCACCGTTTAATATATTTTTAAAAGTTACAGTTTTTGTCCATTCTTCATATTTTGATCTGAAAATGACAATTTTACATATTTTAAATAACATGATATTCAATTTTATGACATAAAATTATCTACATGCATTAATTATTCATATATTATTAATTATATTAAAAAAAAAATTGAAGTTGAAAGTTACGTATTTAAAAGGTTTTTTTTTGTGATTGTATGTCACGTTATTTATCATATCATATGTCACATTATTTAAAATATGTGAATCTCTATTTTTTAATTAAAAAAATAGAATAAATGATCAAAATTATCATATTTTAAATAGAGTGACCGATTTTTTTAATTGTTAAAAATACAAAACTTAAACTGCAATTAAACATTTTTAAAATAAAGTGACATAGATCCGGTCTAATATCTATGTTCTAAAAACAATATTTTGCACTCTAGTGCATGGTGAAGCTAAAAATAATATAAATTTAAAAATTAAATTTTACTCATTTTTTAAAAATAAATTTTTTATATTATTATAAATATATTTATAAAAATTTAATTTAAAAATATATATTGACAACAAAGATTAAACTATAACACTAAATATTTAATTCTATATTTAAATATATATATAATTGTACAACATAATATATAAGTATAGCAAGCAATGAATGAACCTTCTAGGGCTTTTCTTGTTGGAATAAAATCTGGTTTAAATCTTATCACAATCATTTAACAGGCTCATCATATTATATAAAGTTGTCTGGGTTAAGAGGCTAGGATCATCTACCTACGGATACCACTAGCCACCTACTTGCCTTTATTTCTCTACTTGTTCCATCAACATCTCTTTTCATACATATGTTGGAACTTGAAAGAAAAAAACACAAATAGAGAAATCAAAGGGATACAAAAACACATGACTGCAATTATAATTTAGAAGCTCTAAGATCGAAAAAAACTATGGTTTGTTTAATCACAACTAAAAAATAATATAATGTAATTTTTTTTAATTATATTATAAACTATTAATACTCAGAGTCTTAATATACCACGTTTTTTAAAGAAAATATCTAAATTCAATCTTACAGTACTTTAATACTAGAGTATGAAATAAAAGAAGCAAATTAAATACGAAATTAAAATATTTTTATTAATGTATCTTATAATTAAAAACTAGAGTATATATATATATATATATATATATTTCTCTCCTTCTTCTAGGTAATATTTGACAATTGCAATATATAATATTTTAATCAACTTCTACAACTTTTGCCTCAAATAAAAATAATACATCTATTTTTATCGTCTACACTGGTTGTCGACACTTAATTTTATCTGTTTTTTTTTATTATTAAAAAGAAAGATATTCTAGATATTTTACCTTAACTTTTTATTTTTTATTTTAATATATAATTTTCATTTAATTTTTCGTATCATATTTACTTGTTAATAAAAAGATATATGTTAGACTTTTTATATATTTTTATTTATTACTTTTTTGGTCTAATAATAACATGGTAATAAAAAACCAAAGAATTCCAAACTTTTTTTAATTTTATTTAATAAAAATAAAACAAAATTAATATAAAATTAGTAAATATGAGATTTTTTGAGCAAATTAAATATGAATGTTTTTTATTTAATTATTTAAGATTGATTTATATTTAATGTTGACGAATTTGACTTTTTGCCATTTGAAGAAAACCTTTAAAAGAAAAATAAAACTTGAGGATTCAACTTAATTAATCATAATGGTAGACATTTATTTTTAAAAAAATTACTTAACTAATTTGTTAATATAAATAAGAGTGTTATGAGACTGTTAGAAGAAGAAAAAAGATTAGAAAATATCAACCGATTTTAGGTGCTTGAATCTACCCACCAGAAAGCCGGTAAGACTTATTTGTTGTGTCATTCTTCCAAAATATTCTATATAATCACCCATTTCAAAAACAAAAAAGAAAAATCAAAGACGAAGATAAAAAAGGAGACAAAATAATCTTGAAAATACTAAAAAAAATAAGATAAATAATAAAGGATAAAAATAAAAAACAACATATTGTTATCGCTTTCTACGTATTGATCTTTTTCATTGCTGAACCACCTAGTTGTTTTTTGTAACACCCCGAGTTTAAAATACAGCGCGAGTGTATTTTTGTTTTTTCAATAAATAATTAAAATGAGTTTTCCAAAATTAATGTCAAGGGAATTAAAATAAAATTTTCATCAGTTCATTTCAAAAGAGAACACCCAGCCTATGGCCACTAAACAGTATCAGAGTGCGGAAAATACAGTGGAAAAGTCATACATTAATTCCCAAAATAAATTACATTTCCCAAAACTCAAGACCCTATACAAAAGTCTAGTCTGATCATGCACTAAGCTACAGTAGCACGGTCTCCACCGTATCCTCTATAAGTCTCGTCTTCAGCCAACCGTTCATCCCTCTGCGTTGTCCACGTAGACTCCGTACATAAAGATCAGGGAAAACTAACGACGTTTCCGTCGTTAGTGTATCCGTCGGTAGGACGGGTTCGGGTAACATCTGAGGGCAAAGCCCAAAGTCCACAATATAATAGCAAGGGTCACCGACCGAAATTAACAAATAAGCACATAGCATATATCTCACAACAACACATATATTCATGGCATAATATATGACAACGATGAGGAAAATAATAACGCTCATTTGAAATTTAATGACATATATGCCTTTTCAAAAACAGCAGCCAATTATTATGAAATATGTGATAATTACAATCAACACCTCAACAAATCACAATCATTAAATCAGAAATTCAGATTCTGAACAGTACTCACACACATTCAATTTCCACTCATCATCATAATCCAATCGTGACCCACCGGTCAATCCCCCAATGCAATATGTATATGCTCATGTATACAATTTTCTTGGAATCACCAAGGTGCAGTCGCTCACAGACCAGCACACGTGCAGTCTCTCACAGACCAGCACGATTTATATATGTTAGACTTTAACGGCCCTCAAGACCAGGGTGCAATCTCTCACAGATCAGCACCAGTGCAGTCGCTCAACAGACCAGCACGACTTCACAAATGGAATGGACCGTCTAATACACGCGGAACCATTCCGTAGCCGGATAGAATAGACTGTCTAATACACGCGGAACTACTCTAAACCCGGATAGAATAGACCGTCTAATACACGCGGAACTATTCTATAACCATCATGGTCACTACAATTACATGTATTAGCCTCTCACAGGCCAAATACACAGAAGTTAAATCCTCGCACGGATAGAATGGACCGTCTAATACACGCGGAACTACTCTGACCCCGGATAGAACAGACCGTCTAATACACGCGGAACTATTCTATAACCCACGGTTACTACTTAACTTCGCGGCCCATCACGGTCACCGCATCAACTCTGTGGCCCATCGTGATCACCACTTGACTATGCAATGCATGAACTTGCAATGTTTTCTCTTCACTGAAAACAGTATGCGACATCAATGAATTTCATGCATTTCCACCGTTTCTCAAAATACCTCAACACAACCAATTTTATTATCAACACATCAATGCTTAAACATTCAAGTAATCATTAACAATTCACATTATCTCACAAATTCCATACTTAATCATCTCAAGTCTTTCCATTGTTCCCCAAACTCTTAAAATTCACAAAACAGTGTTTAAAACTGAGTTTTCTGGGAAATACGAATCTGTATTCGAATACAGTCTCTCTGTATTCGAATACAGGGGCCAAAACAGTGCAAAATTAATACTCTGTATTTGAATACAGCCCTCTGGTATTCGAATACAGAGGCAGTCTTAGTGCACAAATCAACATATTTCACTACATCATTAAGGGTTTTCAAAACATCATCCTCTCCTCTTCAAAACTATATCAAGGACTTCATTTTAAATCATTTTAATCCTTCTCAAAGTTCCCCAACACTTTAAAATTCACACGGCAGAGTTTAAAACTTGATTTTCGGGAAAACACGAATCTGTATTCGAATATAGCTTCCTTGTATTCGAATACAGAAGCTAAAAACTGAGTTTCTGGAAAAACATGAATCTGTATTCAAATACAGATCCCTTGTATTTGAATACAGGAGCTGAAACTAGTGAAAATATGCAATTTTAACATTCTGTATTCGAATACAGCATGCCTGTAGTCGAATACAGAAGACAAAACCAGAATGATCAACATCAGAACATCAGAAACAGAACCAGAATCAGAATGATTAACATCAGAACATCAGGAATAGAACCAGAATCAGAATCATCAACACCAGAACATCAAAAAACAGAACCAGAATAATCAACTTCAGAAAACGAACCAGAATGATCAACATCAGAAACAGAACCAGAATAATCAACATCAGAAACAGAACCAGAATGATCAACATCAAAAATAGAACCAGAAGGATCAACATCAAAAACAGAACCAGAATGATCAACATCAAAAACAGAACCAAAATGATCAACATCAGAAACAGAACCAGAAGGATCAACATCAGAAACAGAACCAGAATGATCAACATCAGAAACAGAACCAGAAGGATCAACATCAGAAACAGAACCAGAAGGATCAACATCAGAAACAGAACCAGAATGATCAACATCAGAAACAAAACAGAATGATTCACACTAGAATCATCAGAAGCAAAACAGAATGACTCACACCAGAATCATCAAAAGCATAAACAATAGAATGATTCACCCAGAATCATCAAAAGCAACACAGAATGATTCACACCAGAATCATCAGAAGCAGAAACAACAGAATGATTCACCCAGAACCATCAGAAGCAACACAGAATGATTCACACCAGAATCATCAGAAGCAGAAACAACAGAATGATTCACCCAGAACCATCAGAAGCAACACAGAATGATTCACGCCAGAATCATCAGAAGCAAAAACAACAGAATGATTCACACCAGAATCATCAGAAGCAATACATAATGATTCACACCAGAATCATCAGAAGAAGACACAACAGAATGATTCACCCAGAATCATCAGAAGCAACACAGAATGATTCACACCAGAATCATCAGAAGCAGAAACAACAGAATGATGCATCTAGAATCATCAGAAACACACAGAATGATTCATCCAGAATCATCAGAAATAACACAGAGTGATGTTGGAACCAAGTTGGTTCTAAATAATCTGGGTTTTGATGTGTACAAATACACTTGATGAAATCTTATTTTGAACTTGAATTACTACGGTAAAAACCATCAGAAGATGAATGTATCAGAGGATACATTCTGAATTTACAGAAGATGCATTTCTGGAATTATCAGAAGATAAACCAGAATGTCCAAAACCGACCAGAAGATAACTTTGGAGGCTTATATCAAACAGAAACAAAATCAGAAGAACATCTGGAAAACATCAGAGGGTAGCCTGCCATAATATGAATTGCTCCAAACAAGAATGATTCAAATATCAGAAGCAATCAAGAAGTTATACTGATCAGAACATAGCCTGGCAGTGTAATTTCAACACAGTCCATACTTGTCCAGAAGTGACCAGAAGATATCTTTGATGGGCTATATCAGAGGGAATAAATATCAGAAGCTTCTTTGGGCCATACTATTGTGAAGCCTGCCATGTGGAGAGTTGTTCCAGGCCATAAGTTGTCAAAAGCAAGAAGTAATCCAGAAGATAATTTGACCAGAACATGGCATGACAATCGAATTTTGAATAACCCAGACTTCGCCCAGATTTCATCCAGAATTGATCAGAAGAAACACAGAATGGTTCATGCCAGAATCACCAGAAGCAGAAACAACAGAATGATTATCAGAATCATCAGAAGTAGGAAACAGGATGATGATCAGAATCATCAGAAGCAGGAAATAGGATGATGATCAGAATCATCAGAAGCAGGAAACATGATGATTATCAGAATCATCAAAAGCAAAAACAGAATGATTATCAGAATCATCAGAAGTAGAAACAAGATGATTATCGGAATCATCAGAAGCAGAAACAGAATGATTATCAGAATCATCAGAAGCAGAAACAAGATGATTATCAGAATCATCAGAAGCAGAAACAAAATGATTATCAGAATCATCAGAAGCAGAAATTCTTCTTATGTATTCAACTACAAGGCTCGTAGTCGAATACAAGTTTGAAAACTTAAGTAAAACAGAAATTTTACAGGTTGTAGTCGAATACACACATGTTGTATTCGAATACACCTTCGAAAACCAGTGAAAATTTCCTGAGATTTCAACCCTTTTCAAACTGTTTTCTTTTAAAACAACAACCAAACAACAAAACAGATTTAACACTTTTTTTTTCCAGACAATACTTCCCTCATTAAAAATCCCTTTTCTTTTAAATCATCAACATCACCAGAATCATTCACAACAAAAGCAGAATCAAAATCATTAACACCAAATCATCCAGAACAGAAACAGAATGATCAATCATCAGAATCATCCAGACTTTCAAGCCATCAGAACATCATACAGCATTTCAGCTTTCACAATACACCAGAATAACATGCAAGCATTCAGCTTTCTCAAACATCAGAACATGACTAATATTCTCAACCAAAATAGAAATCAACACACAGCAGCAAAACACCAACAGAGTGCATTATTGCACTTTAAGAAAACTATTTTCAAAACAGTTTTATGAACATGTATTTTAACCATCTTTAAAATAACATGCAAAACATTTCCAGCTTTCCCACACAAGTAAAACAGCATGAATGCATTCAACCAACAACAACCATCACAGAATCATCACATATCAACAAAAATGCATTTTCTTTATTTTCCAAGATGTCATTTCAAAAAACAGTTTTTCTTTCAAAACAGAAATGAAATAACATGCATTTACAGCCCTAATGCAACTAGAAAGTTGGAAGGTGCCCTTACCCTTGTTGCGTGTTTTGCTATTCCTCTCGTTTCTGATTCTGCTCCCGTTTGCGCGTCCAAAACCGGTGAAACTGCAGCTTGCATTTGCTGCTATGAAACTGGGTTCTTTAGCTCCGTAATGGGGTGGGGATTAACTTTAATACTGGGGGTTTTCTGGTTTGGTGTCTGTATTTCCAGTTAATGGAACTTTTGAGGAACTCTCTCTCTGGTATTTTGAAATTGTGAAACTGCTTTTCAGAAAACAGGAGGCAGAAATGGGAGAAGAGGTTACTGTTACATGCAACACTATTACATGCAAATTGGGAGGTATGGAGTTCTGATTTCTGCCCAGCCCCTCACGTGTACTTATAGGCTCACTTGAGTGCCACCTCCTTTGAAACAATGATACAATAATGCTGAATTTTCCAGCTGGATTTCTCAGCACTTAATCCTTTTGCAATTAGCCACTAATCCTTAATTAATGGTCCGATTAATTTAATTACTCGAAATTAAATTAATTTAATCTTCATCCAATAATTTTAATTCATCTTCCAAAATAAATATTTATATATATATATATATTCACTCAAAACATACATATATTAAATATTTTACAAATATTCCCAAAATACCCTTAATATTAATTCTAGAATTAATATTAAATTTAAGGGTCTTACATTTTTCAATGTGCCGTTTGGTATCAATCTCCCATCACCGTTGCATAAAGAAAAATCAAAAATTAAAATTTATAAAGATTAAAATTGACCAACACAGAAATATTTTATAATAAGAACTACGTGTATTTTGAGTTTTCTATTGCACCTAGGGATACGTAGGAATAATGTCTTCTTTTTGTCAAATCAAATTAATAAAATAATATTTTCTCTTCTTTTATTGATGTAAATAATTTATTTTATTTTTTTATTATTCTTTTTAGGATAAAATAAATAAATAATTAAATAAATAAATAATTTGTATACAATTAATTATAAAGTAGCCGTTTTCCTACTCATAATCGACTCCCAAATCAAAATTTTTGGTTCAAGATCACTATTTTTGGTTTTATCCAATTTTTCCTTTAATAAAATAAAATTGGGGGCGACTCCTTTTTTGTGGTCAAACTGGAAGCGGCACCGACAATCATAGTTCAAAAGAAATATCATACTCACCATAAAAATTATACTTCACTAATGCTTAACCAATTAAAAAATTTTCACTTATATCTAACTCACTCAAAAAAATTACACTGAAGTAAATTCACTCCAATAATTGTTGGAACCAAGTTGATTTTACAATTAGAGTTTTGATGTTAACAAAAGTATTTTACGAGAACAATATATTTGACTTCAAAGAGTATGAAAGAAGATATGATCAAGATTTGTAGAAGATTTGATCAAGATTTATCTACAACAATTCACAATCTCAATCTAAAAAAAAAGGAACATAATCAATTTGAAGAATTTACAAATGCAATATGAACAAAATACAATTCAGAATTAAACAAGGACCAAATTGAAGCCCAAATTTTAACTATAAATAGATACTTAAGGCTGAAGAAGAAAAGCATCGAAAAATAGAAAAAAGTAGTCTTAGAGTTTAAAGAGAGAAATACTTATTTGAAGTTAGAAATATTTTTTGAGTGTTCTTTTCTTAGAGTGTGGGAGTTATTATTATTATCAGCTTTTCACAAGCAACTACTCAAGTTCCAATGTCTTGTGTCCAACCATATAGTGGTTTATTTCCTTTTTCAATCTGGGGTTTTCAGGTTGTTAGGAGAAGACTTGGCTTGTAGGGTTAACGTGGTGTTGTTCCTCAAAAGTCTGAGGATGTCAGACTGTTTGGGAAGACTGACTTGGAGGGTCAGGTGCTTTGTAATTCAAGGTATTTGAATTAGTTGATTAAAGTCTTCTGAATGAGGGGACTAGATGTAGCCAAGTTAGTGGTGAACCAGGATAAATCTATGTGTCAAATTAATTATGCTTTCGTTGCTTGCTGCCTCTGAATCCGATTGCTTCTACTCCAAGTAAGTCACCAAAAACCAAACTAGTTTTTAATTTATTTATAAATTATCAAAAAGTTGTCAACTTTGACAAACACAATTCAACCCCTCTTTTGTATTTGCATCTTCAATACTTGAAGCTAAACCACTCCATGAATTTCCTTTTGAAGTTAAACCACTCCAATAATTTTTTCTACATAGTGAAAATCAAGCTAAAAATTTATGGTGCAACTTCTATGTTGGCTTTCCTAGTAAATTCAACAACAATCGACATAATCTCGTAGTCACAACACATTTTGCATCAATGTTAATCAACAAATCATCTTTCTCAATATCACTTTTCTATTCAGATGTGGAAGAATAGAAAATCTACAATTGTAAAACATATTAAGAATTATATTTCCCTCGACTGAACCAAAAACAATTGATACTAATTAATGTTGGAAAAAACAACACACAAAAATTAAAGGAACACAAACGCAACACAAGAATATAACCTAAATACTCCAAACTGAAGTAAAAACCAAGATCGTTGCCAGATGACAACCATAGAAGATACTATGTGAAATTGTTTACAACAAATAGACTTGTCTTAAACATCAATTGGTCCAATAAACCCACACCCTCCAAAGCAAATATCTAAACTACATCTCACACCACTCTAAGAGTATACAAGAAAAGAAGAAAATCTTATACAAGTTTAAAATATTTCTAAATGATGCATCTTGTATGAAGAACTAGAGCTTATATATATATCATTGATATATCTCTTCCTTTACAATTCTAGACAATGTGAGACTACTTCAACATGTATTATTTCAATCAACTTCAATAATATATGTAACTAAGGGTCTTCTAGTTAGTTTGGACTTAGTGTTTTGAAATATGTTAAAATTAGCTTCGTCTAGATTAGATGATGTGTGTTTGGCTTTGTCGATTCTCAATCTCTTGGAAAAGCTACTTGAATTAGAAAGAGTTCATCAAAAAGAATATTTTAGCATGCATAAGTTTTGTTGCATGTTGTTTTAGCATGCATTAGCTTTATAGCTTGTTCATAATGCATTGGCATACTTTGAAATACATTAAAATCTTTTTCTATGTGATTTTTAGTTTTGTAAATCGGCTTAATGACTTATGAATCAACTTACAAATATCAAAAACTCATTTTTTTTATAAGTCTTAGACATGTGAATTGACTTAACTGTCATGTAAGTTGACTTACCTCAAAACAGGAGGTTTTGTAAGTTGACTTACAGTGATGTGAATAAATTTACACAAGCTGAAAACTTCAAAAACTGATTTCATGACTCAGGTCAATCGATTCACAACCTCGTGAATCGACTTACCAAACCTCCAAACTTGACTTTTTGGTAGTTATGATAGTTACAAAGTTATTTTATTGGGAAACATTTTACTTTGGCCAATTTTTTTCATGAATCATCTATAAGCATTCCAAAACATCCTATAACCTAAGAGTGCTTTCATCCATTCCACAAACTCATGCATTCAAGATCATAACATAGATTGAAAATATTTTCTTGTTCAAGACGTGTGTGCAATCGTGATTTGGTGCTTAAAATAACCTCGAGGGTGTATCATTTCTTTGCGTATCTATTCCAAATACAGATCATTGAAGAGATATCAGTGGATGTCATGTTGTAGGACTGAAAAGGGAAGATCTTCAAGGTTCTAGAGAGGTGTCTCGAGACTCTATCTTGCAAAGTTTGTAGTGGGATCTTCATCTTGAAGATTGGGTTCATAATTTTTAGAGTATTGTTCCAAGAAGTTTATTCAAGAGTGTTTAGGAAGAATGGATTGGTGTGCAGATGTATGTAACAATTGTCGAAAGATCTTGTAAACGTTTGAAATAAAAAATTAAAGGAAGAAACTCTCATTTGATTAAGTGGAGACTGAATGTATTCTACATTCAGAGAACGAAATAGAGGAACCAATAAATCTTCGTGTGATTCCGTCTTTCGTTCACTCTTTAATTTATGAAATTTACTTTGTTAATTGATTTAGTTATTATTGGGTTTTTTCTGGCAATTTTCTATTTTTTGCAATAATTGATAGAAAAATTGTGATATTAGAAATTTATGTTTTTGAATCATATCTTGATTTCAATTGTTGAGAAAAAATTATGTTTTACAATGTTTTCAACATCCTAGATTTGATTTATACTAAAAATCATGTTTTCTTGTGTATATTGTCACTATATTTGTGTTAGTTGATTTCAATACTATCATACTTCTATATACGAATTCCATTATGCATGTATATTCGAACTCTATTTAACCTTCTTCTAGAGATTGTTGAGAGACATTTTGTGAATAACAAAATATATATACTGGAGAGATCAAATTACTTTAAAATTAACTCAAACAACTTCAATTAAGTTACTGATTTTATTAACTTATTATTAACTTGACTTTCATTAATTTAATTGTTGTCGATGTAAATTTTCAATTAATTTTCGTTTTTTGCTATTAATCATTATATTTCTTCAATTGATCCTTAAAAAAATTACGATATGAGTCTCATCAGTTACCCAATTGATCCTTATAAAATGAAATTGGCATCGCTAATAAATATTAACAAATTAGAGACAAATTTATATTTTTTTTTTCTCGTTGCTAAGTCAATTTTTTTTTAGTAATAACTTTTACATTTCACAAACATTTCATGTCAATTTTGATGCAATTGTCCACACAATCTCGTATATGAAAAGTGCATATAAATTATGAAGTACACAACTCAAAAAAGTGAATTGATATGCAAATAGTCGATTATTGTGAGAGTCCATTGTAACAAAATTAATGTTGAAAAATGTGGAAAATATAAATTTTATAAAATATTTTAATATTGTTACTTTATATATCTAATATTTAATCCATTTATAGTTAATGTGGGACTAATTATTCATATTTCAACTCAACGAACTCTTCCTCAAGTGTGAGTCTTTCACATCCTATATTTCATTGTCGTCACAACCAATAGAACATGTCTCCCGACCACTCCGCCATGAACTTTTCATACAAGGATTTGATACACCAAGATCAACTCTCGTTACCCCACAAAGTTAAATCAGGACTCTAATATTACTTGTTGGAGTGTCGGGTACAGGTGCAACAATGAGCCAAATACTTCAAGACTACAAGAGACTTTGAAATCATATCTCTACCCAAAACCTTAAGGCATTTGTATATGGATCACCTCCCTTATCCAACATTTAAATCATATATAGTTAATGTAAGACTAACCACTCATACTTGAACTTCAACACCTTTTGCATTCATGAGAATAAGATTAGTAGAGAATGAATGGTGAACTACCCTAATTACCATTTAAAGATTTCAACATTTTAGTTAACTATCTAATGTTAAAATGATTAAATGACTAAGGGTCCAGACATCTCATTGAACATAATAGAATTATCTGACCCACACAATTTATTCATAAATAAAAACTCAACATATTCATGGACTTATTTAGTGCATAATAATAATATACTATAATAATAGTATTATTATATTATTATATTATTATTAATTAATTACTATCAATCCATAATTGACTAGTTAAATAATTTATCTTACATTCTCCTACTTTGATGAACGATGACAATAATAAATTATAATCAAAGCTCTTGTTAATCAACGAAAAGTAAGCTTCAACATTACAAAAATTGTATTTGATAGAGAAAAAAAATCATACTAAGCATTTGAAAATGACTTAAGTAAACGATATGAGTCATGGTACTCATGAGTCTATAGTTAGTGATTCTGTTAACAAGCTTTTAATTTCACAAAGGTGATAGAATGTCCACATAAGTCTATGAATAATAATTAAATATAGACGTGACTCATTACAAGAGTAATTACATTTAATCAAAATACATGAATGCTCTACAATACATTTAATTATCCATTTTTTATAACAAAATAGTAATTACAATTGTGTCATATATTCTTGGACAATACAATGGTCTTGGACACAATGAGATCTAGAGAAAAAAACTTTGTTTTAAGATAAAAAATTTCTCTTTCTAAATCTAACAATTTTTATAACCGTTGAAGGACATATATTATATATTAAATCTAACTACTCTTACATTTGTTACTATATATATGGGATTCAAATCCATAAAGTATATAAGTGTTAAGAAGTATGTTAGAGATCAATATAAATAAAAATATCTGAGAGAAAGATTGATTGTTTGGAATTGATAGAATGAAGGGAAAAAATGATAAGGATGAGTTTATAATACATTTTATATAGTAACCCTATTCAACTTAACAAATCTTAACTAACTTGCAGTTAATATTAATCATCTTGTAACTACATATAACCAACTACAACTAACTCCAACACATATCTAACTATATCTAACACTTCTTTGCAAGTTAGAAGTGTGATTTAAAATTTCTAATTTGAGATGAACAATACAATAAAAAATACAACAAAAATAATAATGAAAATTACAAGAAAAAATAGAAGTTGAACTAATAAACAAGAAATGCATAATTCCTAGAAAACTTTGACCTATTTATTAACCCCTTTGAACTTCTTCTAACATATCCACGACACTCACTCTAATAGTATCAAGAAATTAATTTCGGCTGATTCATAAATGCCAAATTTTGAAAAACAAAGTTTAATTACCATAGGATAAAAGCACAGAAAGAATGGAAAATGATTAACCATTATTGTAACACCACAAATTTTTTGTTTATAAGATATACACCCTATGTGTCAATTGTTAAATATTTGGGGACTCATACATCTATTTAGGATAGTTAGAAATAATTTTATGATTGTTCTACAATAGTTAATCGGTTAAACCTATTAAGCTAATCGATTAATGGGAGCAAATTTCAGCTAATTGATTAGATCATTCATTTAATCGATTAATTTACGTTAGAACGTGGATAAAACTAATTTCCTAATCTTTCGGATCAAGTTTCAAACGGGAACCCTAATGCTACTATCGAACCATAAAGTCTATATAAGCTTAGTTTTGTTCAGAATTCGTGCTCTTATCTTAGTTGCCACGTTTCAGAAAATTAAACTTAATCTTAGAAACATAACTCTCTCATTTCTCAATTGCTTTCAAAACCGTTTGTTGTTGTGGAAGTGTTAGGCCATTAGGTTCCTACTTACCTTTAGTTTTTTTATCGATCACAATGCCTCATTATTCGATAAATTAATCTAACCGTTTTGTTTTCCTATTTTTCATTAAAAAAATCACTATTTTCTAAGACTTGTTTTTCTTGATTATGGAGATTTTCGATGATTGGGGAAATGTTCATGATTCCATCATTTGTTTGAATTCACATTTTTTATATACAAAGTGAGTTTGACTTTTTAGTGTAACGAGTAGGCAGAGTAACAACATGTTTTTGAGTTTGAAAAAACTGTTTAAAAATCACAATTTGTGCCATCGAAGATATTACTGGGTTGAGTCGTCGGACGCTCTCTTTAAGACGTTCGTGGCACTGCCCAAATTGTGCAAGGCAAACTATCAATCACGCCGTCCCCAAATTGTGCAAGGCAAACTATCAATCACGCCGTCCCCAGGATAAAACAGCCCAGATTCACTGTATCGGAGTTCCACTGCACCGTAGAAAACTGTTCTAGAAGGGACTACCTGAAGGTGCAAACACGAGAAAGGGGTTGAATTGTGTTTGACTAACTTGAATACTTTTCCTGTTTTTACACTTTTAAAACAAAACTTGATGTATGAATAAAAACACATAATTTTATACTGGTTAGGGAAAGAAAATAACACGAGTGCTTGCTTCTTGAAAGCTGGAACTCACAATTAACCTCACTGAAAACTTGAGTGTTTGAAAACTTGAGTGTTTGCTTTGGAAGTGTATGACTCGATGCTAAGTATTCTGCCTTGAGCCTCCTTTTATAGATGCAGATTAAGGCCTCTTCCAATGCTTAAATTCAAGCTGAATCTTGCTGGATTCTCTGTAAAAATAACTTGACCAATTGGGCTTCATTTAAATAAAAAACATATCTTTTTTTAAGCTTCAGATTTCTTTCAAAAATAACTGCCCAATTAAATATTTAGTTGCTTCCCGCCACAGCTCCTGAATTCCACAATACCTCACTTTATTTTTGTAACAAATCTTTTTAATACTTTGATTAAATTAAATTAAAATCTCCACCGTTAATCCTCATGATTAAATATGAACCATTTGATCTTCTGCGCTAGTCCACATCTGGACCATATTAATTGATATGCTATGATCCTCTGATTTCGGCCATCCCTGGACCACACTTCCTAACCCTCTGATCTCGGCCATCCTGGACTTGCACCTGATATGCTATAATCCTCTGATCTCGGCCATTGCTGGACCACACATCCTGACCCTATGATTTCGGCCAACACTGGGCCATGGTCTGATCTTCTGATCTGGGCCATCACTGGGCCAATTAATTAAAACTAAACTATTGATCTGGAAATCTTCCCTCTGATTTGGGTCAATTCTGGACTTGGTCTGGATTAAATTGAAATTAAATCTGGACAAGTAATATTTCAGTATGGACATTTTACCTTTGATTTTGGATCAGGTTTGGATTAATTCTGGAAATCATTTCTTCTGGTCTGGACTAAATTTCATGCCCTGAATCATGCTATCTTATGGTCTGGGTCAAATCTGGATTGATTCTCTTGTTCTGAACTCATTAACTTATCCTCTGGTTGAGTCTGGATCAAGTCTGGGCTGTTTTAATTTTTCACTATCAGACCATGTTTTGGTCAGAATAACTTTTGGATTAAATCTGACATTTGATTCCTTATGGTCTGGAACAACTCTCCCTCTGGCAGGCTTTCCTTTGGTATGGTCCAGGTCTTCTTCTAACATTGCTTCCTTCTGATCTGGGCCAGCAAAGATATCTTCTGGTGATCTTGGAGTATCTTCTGGTAATTCCAAGATGCATTCTGAATGCATCTTCTGCCTCTGCAAACTTTATTTTCTGGTTGTATTTAATGTAATAATTCAAGGTACAAAATAAGATTACATTGAGTGCTTTTGTAAACATCAAAATCCTAAGACTTAGAACCAACTTGGTTCCAACACTACGGTACAATACCGCTCTAAAATATCGAAGGGACAGAAAGAAAGGGGAGAAGTGGCTTGTAAATTAGCCGAGCAGAATATAAGAGGGAGAAAAGAAAAAGTTGGGAACTGTATCCAACTTTGGTGTGCTTTTCACAATAAATTAACACTCTTTATATAGTGATGGAAGCAAACCCACATATGTTTTCTAACCAATGTGGGACTTCAACAAAAATTTGAGAATATTTATATAGTGATTAAAACTATTCAAAATGGGAGTTTAACAATGTGGGACTTCAACAATTTTTAAATTCACACATTTGTTCCAACAATCCCCCACTTGAATTAAAAAAAAATGTTTCTAAAATTGCGTCAAACGCTTCTATAAGATTGTGCATAAGCAAAGGTGTCTATGACTTGAACCTTTACATAGCGAGTAAGATTCTGATTTAACAAGAGTGACTCGTAGTCTTGAACTCTATCTCAGACATCAAACCCACACACAACCTTTTCATTGGGTGTATTCTAAAAAGCCCGTGCATTTATGGCCCTGCACGTCTATCCCAGTATAGTGAACGCTCTAGGAATTTTTGCCTCGAAATTCCATAGGAAATGGCCTCATTTCCACATTCACATAGGTGAGTCTATCAAGAGTACTCCTGTAGCTAGGTACTCCCTCCACATAGAGTATAGATCTCATTAAGAGTTTCTATTATCTCAACCTTCCATCGCTTCAGGAATCATGCTTTTGTTAAATATAATAACATGTTCATCTTATATCACTATGACATGTTATTACCCATTGAACCTAATTCTTGGGATCTCTAGTCTTTTAGGTCGGGTTCCCATCATAAGTGACTCATTTATCTATAGGCAATAGTCCCATCCTTTTAGATGTATTTATGACTTTCTCTCTAGCCAATCCTTTCGTCAAAGGATCTGCTAAATTATCATCAGTGCGTACATGATCCACTATTACAACTCCTTTAGTAAGTAATTCTCTAACTATGCTATGCTTACGACGTATTTGTCGTCTCTTACCGTTGTAATAACGATTCTCAATTTTTGCAATAGCCGGGGTACTATCGCAGTGGATCAACACAACTGGCATAGGTTTTTCCAATAAAAGGATCTCAGCTAGCAAGCATCTCAACCAGCTTGCTTCTTCACTAGTAGTAGCTAGTGCTATCATTTCAGACTCCATAGTGGACTGAGCTAGTATCGTCTGTTTCTTCGATTTCCAAGATACAGCACCACCAGCTATATTAAAAATATAGCCATTGGTTGCTTTGGAGTCATCTGATAAGGTGTTCCAATCAGCATCACTGTATCCTTCAAGTACGGCAGGAAATCTTTGATAATGTAATCCTAGATTCATGGTCCTTTTTAGGTATCTCATGACTCTTTCGATAGCGTGCCAATGCTCCATACTAGGTCTACCGGTAAACCTGCACGATAGTCCCACGACGTAGGCAATGTCGGGTCTAGTACAATTAGTGGCATACCTGAGGCTGCCAATGATGCTCGCATATTAAGTTTGTCTAACACCTTCACCAGTTCTTAAAAGGTTTCATACTTGGATCATATAGTGTGCAAGCAGGTTTACAATCAAAGTATTTATATTTCTTTAGGATCTTTTCAACATAATGAGACTGATCTAAAGAAATTCCCTTTTCTGACCTAATAATATTGATTCATAAGATTACATCCGCTTCTCCGAGGTTTTTCATATCAAAGTTGTTACTCAACAATGATTTCACATTATTTACAGCATGGATGTTTGAACCAAATATGAGTAAGTCGTCTACATTGAGACATATGATAGTGGAAATGCCATTTTCAAATTTGTAATAAATACATTTGTCACTTTTATTCACTTTATACTCATTCGATATAATCAAATTGTCAAACTTTTCATGCCATTGCTTAGGAGCTTGTTTAAGACCATACAGAGATTTATCTAACTTACATACCTTGTTTTCTTGTCCATGAATTACAAAACCTTCAGGTTGTTCCATATAGATTTGTTCTTCCAGATCACCATTTAAAAAAAAGCTGTTTTAACATCCATTTGGTGTATCACCAAATTATGAATTGCTGCTAGTGAAATGAGTACCCTAATGGATGTTATTCTCGTGACTGGAGAAAAAGTGTCGAAGAAATCTGTATTTTCTCTTTGCCTAAAACCTTTGGCTACAAGGCGTGCCTTATATTTATCAATAGTTCCATCGGGTTTTAGTTTCTTTTTTTAAAATTCATTTACAACCTATCGGCTTGCAACCAGAAGGCAAGTCTACTATATGCCAGGTCTTGTTAGATTCTAGTGAATCCATTTCATCGTTTATAGCCTCTTGCCAAAGATCTGCATCCAAAGATGACAAGGCTTCTTTGAGATTTGCAGGATCCTCCTCTAAATTATAGGCCATATATTCTGGTCCATGATCTTTAGCAACTCTGACTCTCTTACTCCTTCGAGTTTCCAAATCACCTTATTTGTTGCTTTCATCACTTCCTGTCACGGGAGTATGACTTGGTTCGCTGCCCCCACTATTTCTCGATTTGAAAGGGAATTTATTTTCATAGAAGTCAACGTCATTTGACTCTATGATCACTTTCGCATTTAGGTCATAAAACCTATACGCTTTACTGTTTACTACATAGCCAATGAATACACATTCATAGGCTCTACTGACAAATTTAATTCGTTTGGGATCAGGGATTCTGACATAAGCCAGACAACCCCATGTTCAAAGATAAGACAAGTTTGATTGTCTTTTCTTTATTATCTCATAAGGAGATGTTTTGCTTTTAGATTTTGGAACTCTATTCAAAACATAGCAAATAGTCAAAATAATTTCCCCCCACCAATGAGATGCAGCACCAGAGTTAAGCATAATAGCAACAACAAGTTCAGTCAGAGTCCTATTCTTTCTTTCAGCTTTACCATTCATTTCAGGTGAATAAGGTGTTGTGGTTTCATGTATGATTCCTTGAGTTTTATAAAACTCATTAAATAAACTAGAATCATACTCTATTCCTCTATACTACAAAATCTCTTAATCTTTCTACTAAATTGATTTTCAATTTCAATTACAAAGATTCTAAACATGTCAAGTGCTTCACTTTTATTTTTCATTATCAAGTTCACATATATCAAAGTGTAATAAATCTAAAGACTCAGATTATCTAACTACAGATTTATGTGAACTCTTTGTTATTTTAACTTGACTACAAAAATCACATTTTTTTTCTTTCAAAATCATTTAAAGATAACATTGGTATTAAACCTGAGTTACTTAAGTTTGAAATAACATGTGTTCACATGAAAAAGTTTAGCATGTCAAATATTAAGATCACACAACATGTAAACAGAAGGAGACATTCTTAATTTCAACATTTAAATTTAAACATGCTTCGGATATAAGTAAACTCTGCCTAATTCAGAAAAATAATAAACAACATTTTGTTTTCTAGAGATAAGTTGTCATACTCTTTAGAGAAAATTCGTTTGTTTTAAGAATTTTTAAAATCCTTCCAAACAGAGGCAATTTGTCGATAATAATAATCAATTTGAAATTCATCTAAAATCATACCTTAAGATGATCTCTTGTGCTATCTTCTGAATTTCTCCACGTATTTGTCATCGGTAATCTGATACTTGAGGCAGCGGCTACAACACACTTTTTAGCTCGAAATTCCTCGGTATCATATTTCTTCTTTATAGCATTTCAAGCTACAACAGACTTTTTAGCTCCAACTTCCTCTTTTTAATAGCATCTCATACCTGTCTAGCACTATTGCTGAAATTGTAGTATTCATACAGATCACCAGCAAGTCTATTAAGAATATAATTATTCTTATATAGGTAATCATTACCCTCCCATGGGTTAATTCTCTAGCTTTCTTATCCTTTTTTGTTTGCCTCAAAGAAACTTATCCAGTAATATATTCGGTTGACATGGCAGAAAAAGTCTTAAAATTGTTGTTTTTGAGTTTGAAAAAACTGTTTAAAAATCACAATTTGTGCAATCGAAGATATTACTGGGTTGAGTCGCAGACTAGGTCGCTCTCTTTAAGACGTTTCGCGGCACTGTCCAAATTGTGCAAGGCAGACTATCAACCACGCCGTCCCCAGGATAAAACAGCCCAGATTCACTGTATCGGAGTTCCACTGCACCGTAGAAAACCGTTCTAGAATTACACCCTCAATATGGCTGTTAAAGCCACTCTCAATATGACGGTTAAAATCACTTTTAATAAGGCGTTTAAAGCCTCGCAATATGGTACTATAATCACTCATAACTCAAAATTACTACACTCTAAAGGACTGCAGCATGCACGAGACTACGGCATAACAACCGCTCTAAAATATTGAAAGGACTATGGTATAACAACCGCTTTAAAAATTGAAGGGACTACGGTATAACAACCGCTTTAAAAATCGAAGGGACTACGGTACAATACCACTCTAAAATATCGAAGGGACTACGGTACAATACCGCTCTAAAATATCGAAGGGACAGAAAGAAAGGGGAGAAGTGGCTCGTAAATTAGCCGAGTAGAATATAAGAAGGAGAAAAGAAAAAGTTGGGAACTGCATCCAACTTTGGTGTGCTTTTCACAATAAATTAACACTCTTTATATAGTGATGGAAGCAAACCTACATATGTTTTCTAACCAATGTGGGACTTCAACAAAAATTTGAGAATATTTATATAGTGATTAAAACTATTCAAAATGAGAGTTTAACAATGTGAGACTTCAACAATTTTTAAATTCACACATTTGTTCCAACAGTAACTAATTGGTGAGGACCCCAATTGTTTTCTTATAATATAATAAAATGAGGGTGTGTCTTTTTTTGGTTAAATATATATTGAGGACCCCAATTATTTTTTATATATGTTTCATTAAAATGCTAAAATGAAAATAGTACAATCAAATTAATCAAAGATTCAAGCACTCTCCATCCATATTTTGAGATCAACAAGAAAGTTAGAAATATGATAACGATACACATAAATAATTCAAAAGCCAATGAAAAATTATCAAACCAAAACCTTAATCCTAAAATATTTACTAATTTCTTCCACAAATGGTCAACGAACAAGAATAGTGCAACATCCACCGTCTTTAACATCACTCATCTTTGAAAAAAATATTTGATGGTGTTCGTTTATATCGACTATAGGTGGTATTTGACATGACCGATTCAACCACGTATTGACATGTTATATGTAAGGTTGGAGAAAGTGTTGAATTTGATTATAGCCTCCGTTAGTCCCTTATTCAAAATACAGTATCGACTAAACGAGTCATTCTCAGACATTTTAACAAATACATAAATGCAAACTTGAAACAAACTAAAATGCTGCAACGAGACGGGAAATCAAAACGCCGAACTAAGCAACGAACAAAATAACGTCACACTTGGACGAAGAAATAGCAAAACAAATCGAGAAAAAAAAACTTAAAAATATGTGGGAACCACCTATTTAAATATAAAGAGAAATATATATAGAAAAAAACGGGTTTGAGGGGTGATTTTAAGCACACAAAAAAAAATGACCTTAAACTATCCATCTCTAATGAAAAAAGATGAACAGAGGGCAAATAAAAGGGAGTGTTGGGGCTACTAGGTTAAAGGAGAATGATAGGGTGTGTTAAATGAATTAGATAAAATAGTTAATCGATTAGGGTAATTAGAATTGATAAAATTGTCTAAGTTGGTTACTTAATCGATTACATGATAATAATAATAATAATAATAATAATAATAATAATAATAATAATAATAATAATAATAATAATAATAATAATAATAATAATAATAATTGGTAAAATTGTCTAAGTTAGATTATTAATCTCTTAAATGAGATAGATAATCGATTAGGGTAATTATAATCGATAAAATTTTCTAAGTTGGTTACTTAATCAATTAGATGATATAGATAATCAATTAGGATAATAACAATAAAATTTTCTAAGTTAGATTATTAATCTTTTAGATGAGATATATAATCGATTAGGATAATCATAATTGATAAAATTGTCCGATAAAATTGTTTAAGTTAATTGATTAATCGATTAGCTAACTAAGGTAACATATTAGATAAAGAACGTAGTGTTAATAACTTTAGTTATGAGTAACAAAGGCTAACTATAAGTACTAATGGTTAGTTTTTGAGAATTAATGACTAACTAAAATGTTTGATATGTTATTTGATATATGAATAGTTATTCATGTATAATTATGATATCTTTTATAATAATATTCCAAAAGAAAAATATCAGTTTAGAAAGATCTACTAAGAGAAGTCAAATTAAATCATAACATGACTAATACCATGATAAGAAATGTGGTAAAAATGAGAAAAAGAAATATTTTTAAGCTTTAATTCAATTGACAAATACCGATATTGTTAAATTAAATGTTTTTTTTAGTTTGAATCCAGAACTTCATCATTATATAAATTAATAATAAAAAAAATTTACCATCTATTCTAAAATAAAAATAAATAAAATGCAAAAAAGAAATAACAATGAGTTTATGATAAGCAAATACAATTAATTCTGACAAATTTTCAACTATATCTAAGAAGTTTGAGGAAAAAGAAGAATTTTTTTGTATGAAATAGTGTTGGCGTGCTTAATGATTGATTGATATCTATATTTGTGAGCCGCAAAGAGTAAAGAGCAAATTGCATGGCAAATATATGATGATGTGATATATGGAGTATGCGCGCATGCATTTGAAATTACCATGTGAGCATATGACGACAAGAACAATATGGTTGTTCCCTTTCCCCTCAATTTTCTCGCATGCCCATCACTGTCCTCTCATCCCACTTTCCTTTTATGTCAACATCACAACCACATGCTTACCCTGTGGGGCCATAATCAAATTACCCTAAATTATTATCTTTGCAATCTTTTAATTCACCCATATTGCGGATACATTCTTTTATTTTTTCTAATTTGGTTTGTCCCTTTGTAAGTGATTTATTATATATTAATATTTAAAAATTATTAGAAATTGTAAAGAGGGTTGATGACATTAATTTTTAGATATAATAGTTATGATTCTATTTCTTTTTATAAATAAGATGATAATATGATTGATATAATTTTAATATGAAATACATATATATTTTTCTTTATTTTATCAAATCGACATCATTTAAGTCGTTATTTCAGTCATAAAAATAAATAAAATTATTAACATCTACTTTTAAGCGACGACATATATTATTGTTAGAGTTTTAAATATTTTTCAAATGCTGATCTATAATAGATTATAGTAAATATTAAAATTTACTTTAGAGTTCATTCTATTTACAAAGTTAATCTTTTTAACGGTTTTCATAAAAAAAATACTATGTATGTGGTATTTAAATTAATTTTTATTAAAAATAAAAATTACTAAAATTCTTCCTCTTCTTTGTAACTTTGATCGGTCCAAACAAATTGAGATCTAAAATTTTTTAAATTCAAATTCAAATTAAAATCAATTATATTTTTTAGATTTCATCAAACTCATAAAATGTGAAATCCATAAAAAAATTGAATCTCTCGTCCTTGTTGTATTTGGTGATTGATTTGATGGATTTGGTTTTATAATGAATGAATGGGGAAGTTGGTGTCACTTTTAAGAACAAGATGAATTCAAGATATATTTCTTAAGATAAGTTGAAGTTGGTCTCAGAGTTTTTAATTTGTTTGATTTTAAGATCTAGGTTACAATTTTGATGGATTTCAATTTTTGGTTTGACATTTGATTTGTTTCAAATCTTGGATTTCAATTTGTTTAGTAAGTTTTTACTTTTCGTAATAATTAAATTTAATATCTAAGAAATAAGTATCACTAATTATTCATTTTTATTACCAATTAAAATATACATTATATTTATGTCTTATTTTATGTTAAATTTTGTATTTTAATAATATTATAAAATAAAATAAAAATAAATTTGAAGCCTTTATTGCACACTCAAACGGATATAGATACCATACTCAATAAACCTTAAAATTTAGTAAGAGTAAAAAAAGTCTTTCAGAGCAGCATCACATTATGTAAATATGTGCAATGACAATCAATCACTATTTATCCAGAAATGGAGTACTTGTACATTATACTAATGGTATGTTAGAATCACTTTTGCATTTTAGTTTTTAAAAATTGTTTTATAAATTTGATTTTAAAAATTATTTTAAAGAATAGAATTAAAGAAAAAATTTGTTTGAGATACTTGTTTTAAAAACAGTTTTAGAGATGAGAAAAAGAGAAAACCTATTTGGTAATCTAAATTTTTAAAATGGTTTTTGACTAGAGAATTTAAAAAACTGAAAATTGAAAAGTAAAACATCATTTATCAGTTTTGCTTTTTTAGTTTTAAAAAGTATAATATTAAAAATAGTTTTACAAAACAGTTTTTAAAAATAAGTAATTCAAACAAATTTTTTAGTTTTTAAATTTTAAAAAACTAAAATAGAGTTTTTGGGAAGAGAATCAAACAAACCCTAAATAATTCAACTTATTTGCAAAAATGGGAAAAAGCATTGCCTCCAAAGTTATCAAGATCGAGATCTTGCTTAAGATTGAGAAGGGGTAGCAAGATTGTAACTTGTAAGTTCGGTACTAGGATAGAAAGATCCTACCAAATTATAATTATGTGGAATTAATTATGTTAAATAGTAAAATGTATAATTATGTAGAATTAATTACGTTAAATAGTAAAATGTAGGATTCTAATAAAAATCATAAAATCCTACTAATATTAAAAATTATACTAAATAATATATGTATGTGTATATATAATATAAAATTTTAACATATAACTTAGTGTTTCTATTAATATTTTAATATTATTACTATTTTTAATGGAATTGAATTAATATTACTACTTATTATTGGGATTTTAGACCCCCTTAAAATACTTTACACCACATTTATTTGTTATTGGGCCAGGCCCATTTAAAAGTTACCCTAATTTAGGTGTTAGCTTTTTAAGATCCCAATAATAATAAATACCAGCGATAAAAAAATAATAATAATAACTATTTAGAAAAGTAGTATCCCACAATGCTTAAATGAGTCAAATTTGTTTATTATTGAATTAATAATTAGTAATGTCTTTTATAATGTAAACAATTAAATTATTTATAAGAGTTTATTATAATTTTAGTTGAGTTTTGTCTTGATATTCTTTATTGTTAAAATTTTTTTATTTAAAGTTGCAGTAGAGATGAAAATGTCAAAGTAATACAAATAGATATATTAATCACGTGTTAATATTTTGACTTATTGTTTCTCTTATTTTTTATTAATAAATTTATTTGAGGTAGCTAAATATATATTATTATGTAGCTAAACATAAAATTGTACTTATTTGTTTAAAATAATAATATTGTTTGGAGTAGTGAAAGCTAATTCATGACTATAAGAGGTGAAGTTTCACCTGTGTAAATACTCTCTCTTCTAAATCTCTCATTTTAGGCTCACCTGTTGATAAATGTATTAAAATTATATCGTAGCAAAACTAGAACAACACCACAATATATACAATTTATTACTTACCAACAACATTTTCTGCGGCTTCATCCCCAACATTCTCAAAAGGGGTACTAACTTTCATATCACCTGCAAATAAACGTTTGATAGTATGTTATCAAAAAAAAATCAATATCCATACCGTCAAAATCAGCATATGAAGTTGAGGGGAATGTATTATAAGCTCTTGTTGGAGAACCTCCCACAAATTCATGATCGGATTCAATTCATGCATTAGCTGACGTTTGTGTAATTCTTTTTTCAACCATTTTACCTCGCCCTCAAGAATCGAAATCTTCTCTTGAGAATGCCTATTATCTGCCACCAATCATTGATAATCAACATAACGCACAGTCTGATTTTCTTGTTCATGCAACGCTTCCTTCACCATGTCAAATTCAAGTTCTTCATTTGTTGCAGTTAACTCTTCAATTATCTACCAAAAGGAAAAACGATTGAAACAAACACACTATTATTAAACAAGTTATACAAGCAAATAATATAAATACTTACCATGTTATTTGAAATGCTTTTAATATTGATTTCTTCTGACACTGTAAGATTGGCCAATTCAAAAATCTCGGGAATCTAAACTTAAGAACAGATGCTTGACCCAAGGGCAAGTGGTCGAACGCCCAAATCTAAAACAAATATTAATATATTTAGTAAATGTATTTTAATTTAAAGACAACACAAAATCAAAGATGTTGATATAAAACAATATAAAATATGTACCTGTAGGACAGCTACACAACTTGTTATGTGTGTTTGCGAATCTACTTTCCCATCTTTCAACACAATTTCAGTCCTACTTAAACTTTCAACTAAAACATTATATACAGCTACACCCCAATTGTAATTATGTAGACTATAGGTCATCAAGTATTTTAATATAGCAAGTATTTACTCGATTCCCTGATTGTGGAAAATAAAACTCGCCAAAGGCGAGGAGTATATAAAGTCTACAAAATTTAATTATGTTTCGACGATACATGTGAAGCAACACAACAATCATATCACAAGTAACTTCTTTCCACCTAAACAACAACAATGTATCACATTCCTCATTTTCATATTCTTTCAAAGGCTCACCTACTATTGGAAGTCCTAAAGCTAAACATACATCACTTGGAGTAAAATGAACTACCCTACCCCTAATCCTAAACCCTCCACTACGTCCATCCCATCTACTAGCCAACTCCCACAACAGAGCACCAAAAATTTGTAAATTTTTTGGCATATCTAAAACCCACTTGAATGGGGTTGCCATAATTTGAGTTCGGTGTGCATTTGACAAATGAAGGTTGATTTCATGCAACATTTTTGGTAAACATGCATGTCTTGCACGTATCTTAAAAGTATGAATATATGGTTAATATTGATAAATAAATTGCAACAATATAAATACAACTAGTTTATAAATTCCTTACATTTTTTTCATTTGTTGGTGCGATGTCTTCAAGCATAAGAACTGTATAAAAAATATATCACATGAAAGTTGATTATAAAAGAAAATAAGCCGCTAAACAAAGTAAAATAAAAACAATAAACAATAAATGCCAACAGAAATATACCAACAATCACAAAAAATTATCAGCAACAATGACCAAAATTAAAAATAAAAAAAACCCTAAACTGTAGAAGAAAAAAATCCTAAATTGAATAACCATAAACCCTAAACGAAGAAGCAAAAAAAGAAACCCTAATTCAATAACTAAAAAATCCTAAATTGAATAACAATAAACCCTAGGAAACAATAATCACACAAAGAAGCAACAACAATGATAAAGAAAAGTAAACTTACAATGAAAACACTCAATAAATCTAAGGGGTTTGAGAAGGACGAAGAAGATGAAAGGGACAGCGATGAGCGACGAAGAAGATGAGAAGGACGACATGCTTGACGAAGAAGAGAAGGAAGAAGGTGAGAGGGACGACAAGCTTTCTGAGAAGGAAGAAGATGAGAAACATAGGGTTTTCTGTGATAATGAAGAAGATGAGAGTGAAAGCGAGCATTTTTTTTCTGAGAAGGAAGAAGATGAGAGAAGGAAGAAAAAAGGTTTTTTTTGAAGAGTAAGGATTTCTTTTTAAAAAAGCTAGCAAAATACTAAATTGCCCCTTAAGTTAGTATGTATAAAAAGTCTGTATTTATACGGTTGTGTCCGTATTTATGTATGAAATTGTGTTTAAATATCATTACTCTTAAACTAAACAACTCAAACACACCCTCGAAAGAATGGTTAAGTGAGTTTTGCGTGTACTTTGCTCATTTTTATTTTTTAAGTATAGTATTTAATAAATACTTAATCACTTCAACCTAACCCCTCAAAAGAATTTATGAATTTCAACAACAATTCTATATCATTACATTTTAATAATATTTATTTATTCATCTCAAAAAGAGTATTCAATAGGTGGTATTCTCTATATGAAAAGACAACTCATATAGAATGTTGTAAAGGCCCCAAATATTTTTCTTTAAATAATTGCATGTAAAAGTGTAGTTATTCTGTTTAAATCATTAAATATTTTTTATAAATTTTTATTAGAGTTTTTTTTAAAAAAAATTACTTTCAAAGTATTTCATCTTGAGATATTTTAAAAAAAAAATATTTAAAAAGTTAAGTCCCCTCTAGCCTCTACATTGTTAGAGTTTTAAAAAAAATTATTTTTAAAGTATTTTATTTTTTTGTTATAACTTTTTTAAAAGAGAATTTTATTAAAAACATTTAAATAAGAAATTGGTTAGTGTAGCTTTTGCTAAAAAACTATTATAAGATTTCATCTTTTTACCACAATCTATTTTTAAGAAAATAAAATTTAAAAAAAAATTTAAAAATCGATTAAAATAAGAAATTATTTTGAGTAAATTCTCATAAATATTAAAAGGAATTTTAAAAAATGTAATTTTTATTATATTATAATATTTAACAATTAATATTTATATTATTGAATGTCAAAATTATTATTTTTTTAATTTGTAATAAATAAGTCTAAAATAACTTTTACATTTTTAAATAGGTTGTCATAAAAATAATTTTTAAAAATATAAAGTTAGTTTTTTTTATATTTTTTATAACAAACAAGACCATAAAGAAGTTTGATATCATTCATGACAGCTACATGTGTAGGAAAATTCTATTTCCCAAAATAAGATTGATTTTCATTTTTTAATCCAAGAATGTTTAATGTTTACCTATAGTGATATATACATCTTAAGAGATAAAAAAAGTGATATAATATATTAATAATGTAATAAGATGAAAGTAAAAATGATGAATGTATAAAAATTTAGAATATATGTGTATCATTATTGTAGACTTTCTTTCCTTTAAATTTCATTTTGATGACTACCATGAGTAGCTAAACTCATCTTGTTGGGATTAAATGTAATTAATTAAACTCTCTTGTATCTCTTTTGATATATATATATATGTGTATGTTTTAGTTATACAACAATTTCAATTAGTTGTCCTTGTTTTTCATGCTTGATATAATTTGATCACCTATAATTTGATCTATTGGATCTAATTTCTAGGAATAAATATTAATGACTCAACATATGGAAGAATTCATTAAACAGATGAGAAAAATCCTGAAACAACTCAAAGACATGAAATAAGGTCTATGTAATGGCGACCACCCAACAGGTTATTGTACTCCGTATGAGGAATAGGCCACCTTCTTATCAAGAATCCTCCACTTGCCAATAAAACTTGAACAATTCATGCATTGTCTATTTCCAACCAAAACAACTAATTGAGCAAAATGGAGGCACGTTCTTTGCCAATACGCTAACTAATCAAAAAGAGCATTGCGTAGGGCATTGGAAATAATCTTGAAACTGAATTGAAAGACTTGTTGTTGATGAAAAGAATGAAGAAATTGAGCAAGAAGTGGAAGAAAATAATAATGAAGGAGAAATAGTTGAAAAACAAAACAAAAAAGAGAGTGAAATAGAAAAAGAAAAAGAGTTGGAGAGAAAACAAGGTGACGAGAAGAACACCAAGAGTCAATTAGCTAAGAAGGAGAAAAATGCATTGAAGAATCAATCCTCCAGTTAAACATCTCCATTACCTTTTTGCTCCAACAAAGCAGGCGAAAGAAAGGCAATATGCAATGTTTCTAGACATTTTCAACAGACTGCAGATTAATATTCCCTTTTCATAAGCCTCGGAGCAAATTCCTACATATGCAAAATTCATCAAATAAATTATAAGACTCAATTGTTAGTTGTCTAGAATATGACAATTTAACTCATACACCTTAATAAAACAGAGGTAATTAATATTGAATAATAAATTAGAATTATCAACATAACTGAAAACTACATCATACAATAAAATAAGCATAAAATTTTAATTCCACAAGTTTGGAACTATTCTTCTGATGCTAAATTCATATCTCATGTTTCTCCAACTGCTAAATAAATAAATAAAAATAATTGTGGTGAGATAAAAGTATGTCAGTGAACTCGATAAATAAAGGGAGGGACAGTCTCAAAGAATTTCTTTCATAAATATGTATAAAACATGAAAACAATTATGCATCTCAAGTTAAAATTTTCACTTTTGATTTTCATAAAAGTTTTACTTATAATAATCTTTCTTGTTTTTTTTTTTAATTCTGAAAAACATATGCATGACCTCAAATCTTTTCCTTTGGAATAAGGAAAAGTCGCCCAATATTTTTATGTGGATCATCCAGATAATTGAGTCCTGGTTGGTGAATGTGGTCTGGCCAAACCCCAACATCCTGATTGTTCTCCTTTATCTGTTATTCCATGCTTGGAACAACCTGAATGTCTCACCGTGAATAATGTCATGCATGATCTGATTAATGAGACTGTACTGAACTTATGATGTTTTGTATGAAATGTCTTTATTATGTCATGTATGCAATGCATCATTCATCCACAACAATTATACATAACTTAGCGATATACTAAATCCATAATAATTTAATCCTAAGTCCCTAATTCAAAACTGGAACCACATGCAGAAAAATAGAAACAACATTGGAGTCATGAAAATAGTAACAACATCAAAGTCATGAAAATGATAACCATATCAGTCTTGAAATTAATAACAATATCAAAGTCCTGAAAATGGTAACAACGTCAGAGTCATGAAGAATCATTTGAATGCAGTTTTAAAACACATATGTGTGAAAATTCCATTTCCTCACACTCTACTTCTCCTAATCCGTAATAACCCAAAAACAGTTTCTTTAAAGAATTTTAGTGCCTAAAACCCTCATGCTAGAAGAAGTTAATGTAACATAACTCACAGTTTCACATACGTATCAGAGGCAGCAGCAATAACGAGCAGAAATCGTGCTCGACAAACATACTGACCTTAAATTAATGTCTACACATCTAATTACATTTCCCTAACATATAATTCACTAACAAACATCACACAACCAGAGATAAGCTGCATGCACATTCTAAATTAACATAGATAAGATGAAAATTTTATTGAAATCCTATGTGCTAAATTTCCTTTTTCTTCACTATTTTAATTCTTTTTTTCCATTCCCCTTTTGCCCAAACAATTTCAGAATTTGTAATAAAATTCAATCCCCCAATCTCACATGATATAAAAAGCTTTAATATAAATAACTCACCATTTGTGCTAAAGGAGAAGATGAGGTTATGATTAAATTGGTTTTAGAAATCCCCTATTTGTTGAATTGTAGTTTTGGCTCAAGTTTTTCAGTTTTGGGTGGTTCTCCCCTACTTCATTTATCGATTCTGATTTCTAAGAGTGTAGCAACAGATTTTAGACATGCAAGGTTTAAAATTAGTTTTAAGTAACCTTAAGAAACTTTTGGTTTTTAAGGATTTGGAAAAGTAAGAAAAATGGGAGGTTTGTAGATTGGGATGAACAGTAATAATGAGGGTTTTCTTTGAGTTTGCTCACGGGAAGAATAAGAGAAAGTGTTTTGAAGAAAATGGGGAATTTTTTTTGTACGGAATGGTATTTAGAGGAAATATGGTGGGAATTCCCTTCTTTGCCTTCATTTATCCAAATATTATCTTACTACTACTTCTTTAATTAATCAAATTTTAAACCATTTATTTTATTTTTATTTAATAGTTTCACTAATTAAATTCTAGACTTCAAAAAATATATTTTATTAGGTGGGTTGTTACAGAAATCATGATAAAATAGAAAAGATTAACTTATGAAGAAATAATTGAGTTGGAAGTTCGATGCAGTGCAATTATTAAGAAATCCTTGCCTTAAAAATTGAAGGATCTCGGAAGCTTTACACTTCCTGTCACCATCGGAAGTATCTATGTCGAAAAGGCACTCCTTGATTTAGGTGTAAGCATTAATCTTATATCTCTCTGTCTAATTAAAAGGATTGGTGATTCGGAAATGCAGCCTACAAGAATGTGATAGAATCACAAGAAATAGGAATCGATAAACAGTAAAATGGTAGGTGAAATGAGAATTTATTGATTTATAAAATAAGGGAAAATTCTGATACAACGTATAAACTAGAGCGTAGCTCCTCCAGAGAAAATAGTATTCTCCTAATACAACGATAACAATAATTATTCATACTAATGCTCCACTACCCTTCTCAATTTATTCTCCATGTGTAACTGAAATCCTTAGAATTCAGAGAGTTTCTCTGCCTTGTTATTAATAGAATGAGTTTTCTCTTTTTTACCCTTGTGGACATACGTTCTCCATACAACAGGTTTGGCCCTTTCACTAGTCTTAGGCCCAATGATTCTATCATTATCGCCTTTAGAAAATGTAGCCTTGTCCTCAAGGCTGAAGGATGGAAATTGACTTTTTAGTAATAACTCATCCTCCTAAGTTGTGTCTTCTACAGCTCTTCCTTTCCAACGCACCAGCCATTGTCGCACCTGCTGTCCTTTTTTCATCACTGATCTTACAGCCAGTAATTCTTCAGGTTCTTCCTCTTCTTCTGATTCCATTTCTAACTCGTCTGGTAGTTGAGGTTCAACAAAATAGTCTCCAATAGCTTTCTTAAGTTATGAGATGTGAAACACTGTATGCACTCTACTTCCTTCAGGTAGCTTCAACTTATACGATACTGCCCCTATTTTCTTTAGGATAGGAAATGGTCCAAAGTACCGTGGAGCCAATTTCTGATTAATCCTTCTAGTCATCATTTGTTGTCTATGGGGCGAGAGCTTCAAAAATACTCACTCACCCACTTCAAATGAATATGCTTTTCTTTTCTTAACTGCATATTGTTGGAACCAAGTTGGTTCTTGCAATTAAAGTTTTGATGTTAACAAATGTATTTTATGAAAATAACATATTTGACTTAGAAGAAGAATGAAAAATGTCACCAGAAGAATAGATCAGAGGATGACATTACCAGAAGCAGAAATTAGAGGATGACGTCACCAGAGGATGTCACCAAAAGCAGAAATCAGATGATGATGTCACCAGAAGATGACGTCACCAGAAGCAGAAATCAAAGGATGACGTCACTAGAGGATGGTCACCAGAGGATATCATCAGAGGAATCTGTCAGAGAAAAATGCTCAAAACAGAATTGGAGCAAAAGACTAGAGAAACAGAATCTAGCTAAAAATATGCTCAAAATAGAATCTGAGAAAAATGCTCAAAACAGAATTGGAGAAAAAGACTCGAGAAACAGAATCTAGCTAAAAGTATGCTCAAAACAGAAGCAGAGCAAAATGCTCAAAACAGATTAATCGAAATACACTCCAGAAGTAAAGCATTAGTGAGCAAAAGACTCAAAACAGAATCTGAGCAAACTACTCCAGAATATTCTCCAAACAGATTAATCGAAATACACTCCAGAAGTAAAACATCAGTGAAGTCCTCATGTTCAACTATAAATAGAGATTTAATGCTGAAGATTAGTGCATCGAAAACCACGAGAACTCAAGCTTAAATTCAACATTATCTGAGAGTTCAAAATACAGAAATACAAATGTGCAAGAGCAATATTTTCTAAGCGTTTTTGAGAGAGAAATTCAGTGCAATAATCAGCTTTCCAGAAGCAAAAAAAGAGTGCAAGAATAAGTGCATCAATCAGCTTTCCAGAAGCAACAAAAGAGTGCAAGAATCAGTGCAGCAAACAGCTTTCCAGAAGCAACGTTGCAAAGTTCCAAACCTTTATTATATAACCTGATAGTGGTGTAGATTCCTTCTTCAATATGGGGTTGTCAGATTGGTAGGAGAAGACTTGACTTGTAGTGTCAAGGTGTTGTTATCGTTCCTCAAAAGTCTGAGGTTGTCAGACTGTTTGAGAAGACTTGGCTGGTTTAGTCAAGGTGTTGTTGTTCCTCAAAAGTCTGGGGTTGTCAGGCTGTTTGAGAAGACTTGGCTGGTTTAGTTAAGGTGTTGTTGTTCCTAAAAAGTCTGGGAATGTCAGGCTTTTTGAGAAGATTTGGCTGGTTTAGTCAAGGTGTTGTTGTTCCTCAAAAGTCTGGGGTTGTCAGGCTGTTTGGGAAGACTGGCTTGTAGGGCCAGTGGTGTTGTAATTCAAAGGAGTTTGAATTAGTTGATAACTCTTCATCATATGCATATTTGTCATTGTTTTTAGTCTTATTTATAGGAAATCATTAGTGAATTTAAGGAGTTATTTAATATATTTTGTTAATTTTAGTTTTTATATTTAACAACATGTTTATGTTCGTATTTCCTTTATTAAGTAGATATTTTTATGGTTTTATGTTATTTCCTTATTTTCCGTGCAGTGCTGAATTCTGGTGAGAAATCAACATGACCTACATGGAGTATTTCTACCATATCTGCAGTTGTAGATGTCCAATTGGAGTCAAACCAAGTGCAAATGAAAGCTAAGATCCATAGCTACAACGTTCATGAAGACATCAGAACCAAATTCAGACTAGAAAGAGGAGAAAAATGCAATAAACGCCAGACATCAAATGTTGTGCGCTTGAAGCGCGCCAGCTGCGCTCGAAGCGCGTTTTGGCACCACTGCTTCTGTATTAATGCGCCTGAAGCACAAGGCATGCGCCTGGGGCGCGTGGCGCACTGCAGATTGCATAAAATCGAGTTTTTCCGATTGTTTAGGGATCTTTTTGTCAATTGGGAAGCTTAGAGACTTGTGCCCTAGTAGAGAAGCTCAGAGACGACTGTTCTACACCATTGAAGAAGTTTTATCAAGAATCATTCATGAATCTTTCTTGTAATTCTTCTTTAATCTCTATCTTTTTAATCTCTGTACTGAGCAACTAAATCCTATTTGTTAGGGATGAGTGGAACAAGATGAAACCTTTATTTGTCTGAATTGATTTCTGGTTATGTGAATAAATTTATTGAATTATTTTTCTCATCTCTGTGCTTAATGCTTTTTATTGCCTGATCAACATTAAAATGTTCTATGATTTATAATTTGAAACAGAAGTGGACTTTATGAATGCTTGAGATGAGAAATTTATGAGATTGTAGTCTAGGGATATATGCAGGTCATGAAACCAATTGAATAAGTTGCAGAGACAACAATTCAAAAAGAGAATTTTTGTACTGTAAAGCTTAATTCTAATCATAAACCCACTAAGGAATTAGGGGTTATTTTGGAATTAAAGGTTCTGTCACTAAGACATTAGGGCAAGAATACTAAAGAGAATTCGGTAATAATTCAATAAAGGAATTCAGTAACTAGGATCAAATTAGAAACCAATGGTGGACTCAAAGTGAAACTCATCCCTGACATTTTTCTCATTATAAAAGTTCAATTTATTACTATTGTTATTTTAAATATTACCTCAATCAACTCGGAAACTTTTTGTTCAATTTCAGTAATTAAATATAATTCGATAGTAAAACGCAATCCTTGAGTTCGACACTCGGTACTACCATTTTAATTATTACTTGCAACGATTCAGTACACTTGCTGAAACGCTATCAAGTTTTTGGCGCCGTTGCCGGGGATTGCCATATCACTATTGAGTTATAACTTATTTACTAAATTAGAATTTTTTGCTCTGCAATAAAAATTTTGTTTTCTTTTATTTACATTTTTTTTATTTTCTATTTTCTCACGATTTTTTTCTAACCTTGTATGCGAGGCCAGTCCTCAGCTAAGCTTCTTTTTGATCCAGAAATAGAAAAGACTGCAAAAAAAAATCGAAAGGCGGTTCGAGAAAGGAGGAAAAGGGAAAGAAAGTTAGCAGCAGAGGAACAAAATCTAGGGGACTGCTTCATATTTGCTGAAATGGCTGATCCACCACCATCTGAACGTACCCTCGGGGAGTATGGGAATCGTGATAGAAACCGTGCTCGTTTGGCCATCCATAACCAACCGGTTACAGTCAACAAATTCGAAATAAGTCATGCCTTCTACCGAGAGTTGAAGGAGATTCATTTTTCCAGTAAACATAATGAAGATGCAAATAGACATCTCACAAACTTCTTTGAACTATGTGAGACAGTGAAGGTGGACGGTAACAGTGAAGAAGGCAAGAGGTTGAGACTATTTCCATTGTCATTAGAAGATGATGCTAAGGAGTGGCTAAATTCTTTACCCTTCGGTAGCATCACCACATGGGACGATCTTGAAGACAAATTCTTGGAACAATACTTTCCTCCAGCTGTGTTTGTCAGAAAAAGGCAAGAGATTTCTGCTTACAAGCATAAAGAAGGAGAATCACTTCGTGACACTTACAGGAGGTTCAAGAGTTTACTAGTAGGATGCCCCAATCATGCTTATGACGACACTGCTCAAATGCAAATATTCTACAATGGGTTGAGGCCGAGCACTAGAATTATGTTGGATGCTATAGCAGGTGGCTCTTTGAATTACAAGACCGCATCAGAAGCACGAAAAATTATCGAGATTATGGCATCCAATGAGCAAATGATGTTGTATGATATAGGTGGCGGGTCAAAAAGTGGTATGCTGGAATTGAGTGTTATGGATGCCGGGTTGGCTCAAGGAAAGCTACTCTCAAAACATATAGAAGAGGTTATCGCTGCAGAGATAAAAAAAGGGGATGGCAGCTCTAAATATACAACCCCAAGTGGCCCCTGTTAAATTATTGAAACATACAAGTTGTGACTTTTGTAGGGGAGCGCATAAAAATGGCGCCTGTGAAGTTCTAGAGGATGATGACACAGAAGAACCAGAAAAGGTGAATTTTGTGGGTAACAACGGAAAACAAAATAATCCTTACTCCAATGCATACAATCCGGGTTGGAGAAATGATCCAAATTTTTCATGGAAAGATCAGCAGGGTGGGTCCCAAAGCCAACAAGGAGCTCAAACAAATCAAGTGCCACCGTGTAAAGCTGCTTGGGAGATTGCTATTGAGAAGTTGGCAACAAACACAAGTGTTTTCATTGAAGAGTCAAGAGCCATCCAGAAAAATCAATCAGCCTCTATCAAGAATCTTGAGACCCAAGATGGTCAAATTGCTCAACAGTTAGCACAAAGAGCACCCGGAAACTTGCCTAGTGACACAGTTCCAAATCCGCGAAACAATGTTAATGTCGTGACAACAAGGAGTGGCAAATTAAGTGAACCAACACCACCTAAAGAAAAAAAAGGTGGAAATGCTTCAACCCCAACCCACTCTGAGGAAATAGTCACCCCGACATCAGCTGAGGGGGATATTGGTTGTGAAAAGGAGGAAGAACTGGTGGTGCAGAAAAAGGAAGTCTTAGCAAAACCAGAAATTCAACTTCCATTCCCTCAAAGATTAAAAAGGGAAGAAACAGAAAAACAATTCGGTAAGTGTCTTGATGTTTTTAAAAAATTGCAAATTAACATTCCTTTTGCAGAAGCACTAGAGCAGATGCCGACGTATGCCAAGTTCATGAAGGAGATTCTGTCAAAGAAAAGGAAAATCGGCGGTGAAACAGTGATGCTTACTGAAGAGTGCAGTGTTATTCTACAGAGGAAGCTACCACCTAAGCTCAAGGATCCTGGAAGCTTCTCTATCCCATACGCTATTGGGAATAGAACTTTTGGGAAGGCCCTGTGTGATCTTGGGGCAAGTGTGAGTCTTATGCCTCTTTCTATATACAAAAAGTTAGGCATTGGAAAAGTCAAAGACGCACAGTTGATGTTACAGTTCGCAGACCGCTCAATGAGACACCCATACGGCATCGTGGAAGATGTGTTGGTCAAGGTGGATAAGTTCATTTTCCCAGTTGATTTTGTGGTATTGGAAATGGAGGAAGACAATGATATCCCCTTGATTTTGGGGAGACCGTTCCTAGCAACAGGGCGAGCTATGATTGATGTGGCGGATGGCACTTTAACCTTGAAAGTAAATGAGGAAACAGTCATCTTTAACATCCTAAAAGCCATGGAACACTCTAAAGAAAGACAAGGGTGCAACCGAATCGAGATATTTGATTCGATAGTTGATGAAGAAGTTGGGCATCAAGTACCCACTTTGCCGCTAGAAAGAGTGTTATGCCTACCAAAAAAAGTTGTTAAAGATAGTGAAGACTCGAGGGAAAAAGAAGTTTTAGCCATGTTAGAAACATCACCATCTCATTCCTCCTGCTTCCGCACTAGATGGGAGGAGTTGAAAGGGAATGAAGAGGAACTCCTAGAAAAAAAAGAGATACCACTTATTGAACTCAAGCAGCTGCCTCCTCACTTAAAATATGTATTCCTTGGTGAAAAAGATAATAACCCAGCTATCATCAATGCAAGCTTGAGTGAGTTACAAGAAGAGAAGCTGTTGAGAATTTGCGGAAGCATAAGGGTGCCATCGGTTGGTCCATTGAAGACTTGAAGGGAATAAGTCCGACTTTTCGTATGCACAAGATCCTAATGGAGGACGATCACAAACCGGTTGTACAACCCCAAAGAAGATTGAATCCAGCTATGAAAGAAGTGATTAGGAAAGAAGTGGTAAAGCTCTTAGAAGCCGGTCTCATTTACCCCATTTCAGATAGTTCGTGGGTGAGCCCCGTTCAAGTTGTACCAAAAAAGGATGGAATAATCGTCATCACAAATGAAAAGAACGAGCTAATTCCTACGCGAACGGTCACAAGGTGGAGAGTTTGTATTGATTATAGAAGATTGAACAATGCTACAAGGAAGGATCATTTTCCGCTCCCTTTCATTGATCAGATGCTTGAGAGACTAGCAGGACATGATTACTACTGCTTCTTAGATGGATACTCGGGGTATAATCAAATAGTTGTGGCACCTGAAGATCAAGAGAAAACTGCATTTACATGTCCTTATGGGGTGTTTGCCTATCGGCGGATGCCGTTTGGGCTATGTAATGCACCAGCTACATTTCAAAGGTGCATGATGTCCATATTCTCCGATATATTTGAGAAACATATCGAAGTATTTATGGACGACTTTTCTGTTTTTGGTTCATCGTTTGACAATTGTTTGATTAATCTAGCCCTTGTATTAGAAAGGTGTGAAAAATCCAACTTGGTCCTAAATTGGGAAAAATGTCATTTTATGGTAAGAGAGGGAATTGTTTTAGGCCACCGAATCTCTCACAAGGGGATCGAAGTTGACAAGGCCAATGTTGAAGTTATTGAAAAACTTCCCCCTCCCACCAATGAAAAAGGCATTAGAAGCTTTTTAAGTCATGCTGGATTTTACAGGAGGTTTATAAAAGATTTTTCTAAAGTTGCCAAAACACTTACAAACCTACTTGTAAAAGACACACCTTTCAAATTCAATGAGGACTGTTTGAATGCTTTTAACACCTTGAAAAATAAGTTGATAACTGCCCTTATTGTCACTGCACCCGATTGGTCACTACCTTTTGAAATCATGTTTGATGCAAGTGACATTGCTGTAGGGGCAGTCATGGGACAAAGAAAAGATAAGTTGTTGCATGTAAGTTACTACGCGAGTCATGTTTTGAATCAGGCACAACATAATTACGCAACAACTGAAAAAGAATTATTGGCTGTGGTATATGCTTTTGATAAATTTCGATCTTACTTATTAGGATCGAAAGTTATTATTTACACTAATCATGCTGCCTTGAGATATTTGTTTGCTAAGCAGGAATCAAAGCCAAGGCTACTTAGGTGGATTTTGTTACTACAAGAGTTCGATCTTGAGATCCGAGATAAGAAGGGTTCAGAAAACACTGTAGCTGACCATCTATCTCGATTGGAGAAAGTGGAGGAGGATGATGACACCAGACCGATTCGAGACCAGTTCACCGATGAACACATCTTTGCAATTTTCGAGGCACCTTGGTTCGTTGACATTGCAAATTTTAAGGTAGGAAAGGCAATTCCATCTGATTTCACCTACCAACAACAAAAGAAGTTTATCCATGACGCCAAATTCTATGTATGGGATGAGCCCTTTCTATACAAAAAAGGAGTGGATGGGTTGTTGTGAAGGTGTGTACCTGAGGAAGAGCAAGACAAGGTACTGTGGCACTGCCATGACTCTGATTATGGCGGTCATTTTAGTGGGGATCGAACTGCATCAAAGGTTCTCCAGTCAGGATTGTTCTGGCCGTCATTGTTTAAAGATGCATTCAACTATGTGAAGAAGTGTGATCGATGTCAGCGCACCGGTAATATTTCAAAACGGGATGAGATGCCTCAAAATCCTGTATTAGAAGTAGAAGTGTTCGATGTGTGGGGTATCGATTTCATGGGTCCATTTCCACCCTCATATGAAAAAGTTTATATTCTGGTGGCAGTGGACTATGTCTCAAAGTGGGTTGAAGCAATTGCTACACCAACCAATGATTCACAACAGGTAATCGCATTTCTCAAGAAGAACATCTTCGTGCGTTTTGGGGTACCTAGTGCTTTGATCAGTGACGAGGGCACTCACTTTCTTAATCGGAAGCTGGAGTACCTCCTAAAAAAATATAGCGTACATCATAGGGTGGCAACCCCATATCACCCACAAACTAGTGGGCAAGTTGAAGTATCCAACACACAAATAAAGAAAATCCTTGAAAAGACGGTGAACGCTTCAAGAAAAGATTGGTCGACAAAGCTTGACGATGCACTTTGGGCATATCGAACAACTTTCAAGACCCCCCTTGGTATGTCACTGTATCAAATTGTGTATGGTAAAGCTTGTCATTTACCCCTTGAGTTGGAGTATCGGGCTTTTTGGGCAACAAAATACTTGAATTTTGACTTGGTAAAGGCAGGCGAATCTAGAATTCTCCAGCTTCACAAGTTAGAGGAGTTCCGGAATTTTGCATATGAAAATGCCAAGATCTATAAAGAAAAAACCAAGAAGTGGCATGACAAAAAAATTCAATTCAAGGATTTCCAAGAAGGACAACTTGTTCTCTTCTTTAACTCGAGATTAAAGTTGTTCCCAGGAAAATTAAAGTCAAGATGGTCGGGACCGTTCAGAATAATCAAAGTGTTCCCACACGGTGCAGTGGAGTTAAAAGATATACACTCGAACCGAAGTTTCAAGGTGAATGGACAAAGGCTCAAACAATACTTAGGGGGAGAGTCAAAATTTCCGATGGAGTCCATCAATCTAACCCCCATTTGAAAAGAGGAATGTCAAGCTCAAGACATTAAACGAGCGCTTATTGGGAGGCAATCCAAATTCGTATCCTTTGCAAGTTACTTTTAAATTTAATCTCATTTTATTTGCTTTAATTTTATTGCTAGTATATTAGTTCTTGCTGTTTTGTATGCTCAAGGAACCACAAGGTGGGTGGAGGGAGTAGATTTAGCCTGGAGCCGCATCCAGCAGCAGCATTTGTGTTTCAAGACTGGCTCTTTGCGCCTGAAGCGCCACTTGTGTGCCTGAAGCGCAAGTAAAATATGTAAAGTCTGAACAATCAGCGCCTGAAGCGCATTCTGTGCGCCTGAAGCGCGCTCTTTGCGCTTGAAGCGCATTTCGCGCATTTTACTTCTGGAAGTTAGCACTTGAAGCGCTGCTTTTGCGCTTGAAGCGCATTTCGCGCATTTTACTTCTGGAAGTTAGCGCTTGAAGCACTACTTCTGCACTTGAAGCGCATTTTACTTCTGGAAGTTAGCACTTGAAGCGCTGCTTCTGCGCTTGAAGCGCATTTCGCGCATTTTACTTCTGGAAGTTAGCGCTTGAAGCACTGCTTCTGCGCTCGAAGCGCATTTCGCCCAGTTTGTCACTGCCAATACGCGCCTAAAGCGCTGAACGTGCGCCCGAAGCGCGTTTACGCTGCCTTGTGCTTTTAAAACAACCTACCCCTCCATTGTGTCCCCAAACCGGCCTCAAGCTCTCTAACATTCCTCCAATTACACAGTTCATCTCAAGCAACAATTTTGAATCTCTAACACTTCTTACTGTTCAACACAACAAAGGTAAGTCTTCTTAACTTCAAGCATTCAAATGTTCATTCATTATCAAGTAAGTCCATATCCTTTTGTTGGTTGATTGATTATATTTCAAAAAATGTATGTCCATTATTACTGCTTGCATTGTTACATGATTGTGGGTTATACATGCATTGTTGAATGAGAAGTAGTGTTAGGGTAGGCCTTCATTTAGATCTTTTATGATTGAAAACTATCTTGCACTCCAAGTGTTTGAGGAAATGCCACAACCAAACTCGAATCCTAATTGATGAATTGTCACTATATGTGCATTGCTATATGTGTGTGGGTTGTTTGAATTAGAAATTGTGCTTGTGTTGGCCTTCACTTAGAACTTGTTATGATTTAAAAATATCTTGCACTCCAAGTGTTTGATAAAATGCCACAACCACCGTTGAATCTTAATTGATAAATTTTCATTGGATTAATGTGCATTGGATGAATGTGGGACAATAGTTATGGTTGTCTTGGTAAAGTGGATGAACATTCGAACTAACCCTCTAACGTTGAATACTTTGAACCTTGGTTGTGTATAATTGTTTTGCAGGATCAAATGGCAACCCATCAAAAAGCAAAATGAACAAAGGTTACAGAGGCATCATCTTCCCAACCGCACGATGCGTCCTTATTCAAGAACCTAGCAACACAAGAGTTTCATGCCAAACTCCCCACCATCAAGAAGTTCGTGAGTGAGTAAAATTTTGATTTGAATGAAGATGAATTTGTTGACATCCAGGCAATGATTGCTGCCAGGGGATGGGAGAAGTTAACCACATTTGTCACCAATGCGAGTAAACCAATAGCAGTGGAATTCTTCTCAGACGCTTCTGATCTGAAGTCCGCTCCACGTAATGAATTTGTGAGCTATGTGAGAGGAAAGAGGGTTCCCTTTACACTTGAAACAATCAATGAACTCTTTGGTTTGCCAAATTATAGGGATTGTCGCTTTCAAGTATATGAGGACACAAACAATAAAATAGACACTGGAGACATTTTGCGTACTTTGTGTAGACCCGACACAAATTGGGTAAGAAACAGGGACGACACTCCTAGAAAACTGCGCTCGTTGGATCTCACTCCAATTGCAAAAGCATGGAGCACTTTTGTTCATCATATGCTTTTGGCTTGTTCAAATGTATCAGATGTGACAGTTCAACGAGCATGTCTACTAGCGACATTCATCAAAGGTGACAGAATTAATGTGGGTCTGCTTCTTGCCAATGATCTGTGGCAAACAACTCTTCTTGACCCTCCAACGGGCTACTTCCATCACGCCTCTTTGATCGGCAAACTCTGTGAATGGGTGAGAGTGTCACCCAAAAAGGGTGAAGAAATGGTGAAACCTGCTACCCCCATCACTGCCAAATGGATTGAGAAATACTCCAGAATTCCGGCAGATCTTCCTGGTGTTCCATAAGCAATGATGCCGATGGAAGAAGATTCTGATCCTACAGGGCCACATGACCACCCTCGACACCCCCCACAGCTGTCCACCGAGGAAAGATTTGGAAGATTAGAACATATGATGGAGCAGATGAGGATCGACTAGCGAAATGGACAGGCCAGGATAGAACTGGGGATGACCAATCTTTATCGAGCCTTTGCATCATCACAGCAAACACCGGGCGGCATGTTCTACTCTGACTTGTTCTCACCTCACTAGTATCCTGGCGACTCCAGTGGTGCGGGAATGGAGGACCCAAACAGCGCTCCTTGAGTCACTTAACTGAGAGAAGTTTTCTTTCCTTTTTATTTTCTTTCTTTGTTTATATTTTTTTATGTTAGTAGTCGAACTATCTGTCTGTGTTTGTAGTTTTAAATGTGTACTATGATGAAGAAGTGTAATAACTTGCAATATGTCTTAAGTTTTCTGTTTGGGATTCTGAAATTCAACTCTATGTTTCTTTGCTCATATCATTGATCCATTCGACGAGTTTCACTAATACATACATTGTTGATTACTAAGTGGTTGTAAAATCTGCCATAAATTTTTCAAAACAAAAACAAAAAACAAAAAAATGTAGTAACACATTTGACACAGTTTTGAAAGTTCAACTCTCTCTTGTATATCCTAACTGTGAGTTTTTGGGCCTAAACACTTATATTTCTTGTTGTGTGATGATCTAGACATGTGTTAACCCTTCAAAACTTGCACTAATTCTGACATGCATCACTTGTGATTTATGCATACACGGAGGCAATTTTGTTTGGTCGTTTGAGCCTTTCTAACTACCCTGTGCAAATTTTATCCTTTGCTAGCCCTTTGAGCTTGACCCTTTCTTTCGGTTACTAGTCACATTACAAGCCAAATATTTGACAGTGATTTAATCACAGTACTTGGAGCTAGGTAGAAAATATTTTTTATCGTCTCTGTAAAGTTTGTAGTTTGGGGTTGCTCATGGAATAGCAACGTTTTAAGTTTGGGGTAGGGGTTCTTAAAAAAAATAAAAAAATAAATAAAAATGTTGTACTCTGAAAAATAATATCTGCTTAGTTATTTTGTCAATGTTTGAGAATCCCCACAGTGAAAAGGTGAATAAAAATCAAAAGAGGTAGAATAAAGTGAAAATGTGCGCCTAACTCCAAGTAGTAAAGCCTACTTTCCCAAAATGTCCTACACTTACCTAAGCCCCATTACAACCTGAAAGTCCTCCAAAAGTGTATGTGTTTGTTGCATTGTGATTGCTAACTAGAATTTTTTCAAGCCTATGGTAGCGTGATGCATGTTCTAGAATTTGAGTGATAAATTCATTACCCTGACTAAACACTTGAGAAAAATTTTGGTGAGATTGTGTGAAGAGAGAGTTGAACTGGATGAATTAATGCTAAAGTGTATACATTGTGTTATTTTTGTGCAGCAACCATGAAGCATGATGAATGTTTTGTAGTAGTGGAAATTTTGAGAATGGAGTTTGATGTGATTTGAGAAGATTGAGTTTAAATTACCCTTAACTGTACCAAATAGGAAACTAATTGTTGTCTGGGGACAAGCAACAGACTAAGTTTTGGGTTGTGATAACTCTTCATCATATGCATATTTGTCATTGTTTTTAGTCTTATTTATAGGAAATCATTAGTTAATTTAAGGAGTTATTTAATATATTTTGTTAATTTTAGTTTTTAGATTTAACAACATGTTTATGTTCGTATTTCCTTTATTAAGTAGATATTTTTATGGTTTTATGTTATTTCCTTATTTTCCGTGCAGTGCTGAATTCTGGTGAGAAATCAACATGACCTACATGGAGTATTTCTACCATATCTGGAGTTGTAGATGTCTAATTGGCGTCAAACCAAGTGCAAATGAAATCTAAGATCCATAGCTACAACTTTCATGAAGACACCAGAACCAAATTCAGACTAGAAAGAGGAGAAAAATGCAATAAACGCCAGACATCAAATGTTGTGCACTTGAAGCGCAAGGCATCTTTTTCCGATTTTTTAGGGATCTTTTTGTCAATTGGGAAGCTTAGAGACTTGTGCCATAGCAGAGAAGCTTAGAGACGACTGTTCTACACCATTGAAGGAGTTTTATCAAGAATCATTCATGAATCTTTCTTATAATTCTTCTTTAATCTCTATCTTTTTAATCTCTGTAATGAGCAACTAAATCCTATTTGTTAGGGATGAGTGGAACAAGATGAAACCTTTATTTGTCTGAATTGATTTCTGGTTATATGAATAAATTTATTGAATTATTTTTCTCATCTCTGTGCTTAATGCTTTTTATTGCCTGATCAACTTTAAAATGTTCTATGATTTATAATTTGAAACAGAAGTGGACTTTATGAATGCTTGAGATGAGAAACTCATGAGATTGTATTCTAGGGATAGATGCAGGTCATGAAACCCACTAAGGAATTTAAAAAGAGAATTTTTGTAATGTAAAGCTTAATTCTAATCTTAAACCCACTAAGGAATTAGGGGTTATTTTGGAATTAAAGGTTCTGTCACTAAGACATTAGGGCAAGAATACTAAAGAGTTTGATAATAATTCAATAAAGGAATTCAGTAACTACGATCAAATTAGAAACCAAGGGTGGACTCAAAGTGAAACTCATCCCTGACATTTTTCTCATTATAAAAGTTCAATTTTATTACTGTTGTTATTTTAAATATTACCTCAATCAACTCGGAAACTTTTTGTTCAATTTCAGTAATTAAATATAATTCGATAGTAAAACGCAATCCTTGAGTTCGACACTCGGTACTACTGTTTTAATTATTACTTGCAACGATTCAGTACACTTGCTGAAACGCTATCATTAGTGAAAAGGCCTTCTGGAGGAAGGGACTGGACGTAGCCTAGTTAACGGTGAACCAGTATAAATTGTTGTGTTATTATGTTATTATTATCCGCTGCTGAATCTGATTAGTTATCTATCGAATAAGTCACATTAACATTCAACAAAACAGCAAAAGTAATCAAGTTTGACAAACACAATTCAACCCCCCCTTCTCGTGTTTGTGTAAGACCCTTAAATTTAAGAATTAAATTATGGAATTAGTATTAAGTGTATTTTGGGGATATTTGTAAAATATTTAATAGATGTATGTTTTGAGTAAATATATATATATATATATATATATATATATATTTATTTTGGAAGATGAATTAAGATTATTGGATGAAGAGTAAATTAATTTAATTACGAGTAATTAAATTATCGGGCAGTTAATTAAGGGATTATCGACTAATTGCGACGAGATTGGTTAAGTGATGGAGGATCAGACAAGTGTCGGGTGAGGTGGCACCTACAAATGCCTATAAATATGAATGAGGAGGAAGAGCACAGGCAGAAACCATACCTCCTCCATACTGCATGTAACAGTATCCCTTCCCATTCTGATTTCTGTTCACGTTCAAAAAAAAAAAAGAGTTCCTCAAAAGTGAGATTACTTGGAAATCCAAGCATCAAACCAGAAAACATCCCGTACAAAAGTTGTTCTCCTCGTCAGTACGGAGCTAGAGAACCCACTTTCATATCGGCGAACGCAAAACAGGAACTTCGCCAATTTTTGACGCATAAACGTGAACGGGAGCAAAAACGCAACAGGGGTAAGGGCACCTTCCACTTTCTAGTATGCATTTTAGGGCTGTAAATGCATCTTTGATGTGTGATCATATTTGAGTTTCTGTTTTGAAAAACGAAACTGTTATGCGTGTTGTCATAAAATGCGAAAATGCAATCTGTTGATGTTTGAAGAGATGTGATGCTTGCTGTTCTGGCTGAATACATCAGTGTTGTTTTGTTGTGTGAGAAAACTGGAAATTTCTCTGCAAGTTATTTTGAGAATGCTCAAAATGTAAACGTTTGGAAATGCATGTTCTGTTTTGAGTTTGATATTCTGTTTGGGTGATTTAAGCACAAACTGTGATGTTGTTCTTGGTGTTGGTGATTCTGTTTCTGTTATGGTGAAATAGCCTGGTGTTGATGATCCTGTTTTCTTTCATATTGATGAAAATCTGGTGTTGCTGATGTTTTCAAAAGAAAAGGATTTAAAATGATGAATGTGCTTTTCTGGAAAATCTGTTATTGATGAAAAATGTCTGGGTTTTGTGGTTTCCAAAAGAGTGGTAAAACTGTTTCGGGGTTGTTGGTTTTTCAAAAGAAACAGTTTGAAAATGTGTTGAAGTCTCAAGAAAATTTCACTGAATTCGAAGGTGTATTCGAATACAGCATGAGTGTATTCGAATACAGCCTGCCAAGCTTCTGTTTTACTCAAGTTTTCGAACTTGTATTCGAATACGGGCCTCTGTATTCGAATACAGATGAAGGATTTTTGCTTCTGACTTAGCCTCTGTATTTGGCTATGACCCTGTCGTATTCGAATATAGGACTACAATTTTTGCCATTGTATTTGCATCTGTATTCGACTACGACAGCCTCGTATTCGAATACAGGATGCTGATTTTCACTATTTTTGCTTATGTATTCGAATACAAGGGAGTTGTATTCGAATACAGAGTCGTGTTTTTCCAGAAAATCAAGTTTCAGACATTGTTTTATAAACTCTAAGTGTTGGGAAACATTTGGAAGGTTTGAAATGATTAAAATGGAGTTTTTGAAATAGTTTTGAAGAGGAGATGTGAGGTTCTGGAAACCTTTAATGAGGTTGGAGAAAATGTTGAGTTTACATTGTTTTTGTCTTCTGTATTCGAATACAAGTATGCTGTATTCGAATACAGAGTGTTGAATTTGCAGATTTAGCTTCTGTATTCGAATACAAGGGAGCTGTATTCGAATACAGATTCGTGTTTTTCCATAAAATCAAAAATTTAAACATTGTTTTATAAACCCTAAGTGTTGGGGAATATTGGGAAGGTTTGTGATGAATTAAATTGGAATTTTTGTGATAATTTGAAGTGGTAATGATGAAGCTTTTGAGACTTCTACTGATGTTGTGAAAATACTGATTTTTGCACTGTGACAGCCTCTGTATTCGAATACAAGGAGGTTGTATTCGAATACAGATTGTTGATTCTTCCCTGTTTTTGGCTTCTGTATTCGAATACAATGAAGCTGTATTCGAATACAGATTCGTGTTTTCCAGAAATCCCAGTTTTAAACACTGTTTTATGGATTTTAAGAATTGGGGAAACATTGGAAAGACTTATGATGATTAAGAATGGAATTTTGAGATAATGTAAAGTGATAATGATGGGATTGCTTGAATGTTTAATTATGATGTGTTGATAATGAAATTGGTTGTGTTGAGATGTTTTGAGAAATGATGGAAAGGCATGAATTTTACCGATGTTGCATACTGTTTTCAGTGAAGAGAAAACGTTGCATGTTCATGCATTGCATAGTCAGGTAGTGACCGCGATGGGCCACAGAGTTGATGCGGTGACCGTGATGGGCCGCGAAGTTAAGTAGTAACCATGGGTTATAGAATAGTTCCGCGTGTATTAGACGTTCTGTTCTATCCGGGGTCAGAGTAGTTCCGCGTGTATTAGACGGTCTATTCTACTCGGGCTATGGAGTGGTTCCGCGTGTATTAGACAGTCCATTCTATCCGTGCGAGGATTTAACTTCTGTATGTTCTGGCCTGTGAGAGGCTAACATACGTGAAACGTGCTGATCTGTTGAGCGATTGCACGAGTGCTGGTTTGTTGAGCGACTGCACTGGTACTGGTCTGTTGAGCGACTGTACCTTGGTATATGTATAACGTGCTGGTCTGTTGAGCGACTGCACGAGTGCTGGTCTGTTGAGCGACTGCACTGGTGCTGATCTGTTGAGCGATTGCACCCTGGTCTTGAGGGCCGTTAAAGTCAAACATATTTAAATTGTGCTGGTCTGTCGAGCGACTGGACCTTGGTAATTCCAAGAAGTTGAATACATGAGCATATACATATTGCATCCGGGTGATTGACCGGTGGGTCACGATTTTGGGTATATGTTGATGATTGGAAATGGTTGTGTGTAAGTACTTTACGAAAATCTGAATTTCTGATAAATCATTGTGATTGCTGAAGTGTTGGTTGTACTTACAACATGTTTTCCATATTAATTGGTTGTTGTTTTGAAAAAGCATATATGTCATGAAATTTCAAATGAGAATCCTTAATTTTCATCATTGTTATATGTTATGGATGTATTTGTTCTGTGATATAAATGTTAGGTGTTATTTGTTAATTTCGGTCGGTGACCCTTTACTATTATTGTGGAAATTGGGCTTTGCCCTCAGATGAACCCCAAACTCGTCCCACCGACGGTTACACTAACGACAAAGACGTCGTTAGTTTTCCTTGATATTCGCATACGGAGTCTTTGTGGACAACGCAGAGGGACGGACAGCTGGCTGAAGACGAGACTTGTAGAGGATGAGGCGGAGACCGTGCTAGTGCATGATCAGTTAGTGCTACTGTAGCTTAGTGGATGAGGCGGAGACCGTACTACTGTAGCTTAGTGCATGATCAGTTAAATTTGACGTATAGGATTTTGAGCTGGAAAATGTAATTTGCTTTGATTTTGGAAATTATGATACCACTTTTTCCGCTAACACATTCCGCACTCTGATATTTCCTTTTGAGATTATGACATTGTTACCTTTTGAAATGTATTAATGTTTATTATTAATTTCCAGAGTTAAGTACTTAGTGAAAATTTATTTTAATTCTTTTTGAATTAAATCTGGAAAATTCTTTTACTTATTTATTTAAAAAAAATAAAAAAATACACTCGCGCTGTGTTTTAAACTCGGGGTGTTACAGTTTGCACCTTCACATATCTCTTCATCTATTTTTGGGCTTTGTTCAAATGATACTTAAGTTGACGTAAGGCCTCATCACGATCAACCAATTCAGCTGCTACCGCTTCTACGTTCGTTTCTCCTGTAAATATCTAACCACGGTGAGTGAGTTTCTTCCATACATTTCCTCAAACGGTGTAGTTCCTGTAGACACATGGAATGTGGTGTTATACCACAATTCAGCCCAATGAATCCATTGTGACCACTCCTTTGGTTGTTCCAATGCAAAACAATGAAGATATGCTTCTAAGCACCGATTTTCCAACTTCGTTTCTCCATCTGCCTCTGGATGATATGACGAACTCATACTCAACAACGTTCCTTGTAAGCGAAACAACTCTTTCCAAAATAGACTCACAAACAATGGATCACGATCACTAACAATGGATCGTGGAACCCCATGAAGACGCACCACCTCTTTAATAAAAAATTTGGCCACCTTTTTCGCAGTATATGGATGTTTTAAGGGAATAAAATGTCCATACTTGGATAATCTATCCACCACTACAAAAATAGCTTCAAATCCCTTTGACTAAGGGAGATCAGTGATAAATTCCATCGAAATATCATCCCAAATTTTCTCCGGAATTGAGAGGGGCTGTAACAAACCCATAGGAGAAGACGCAACGTACTTTTGACGTTGACATATGTCGCAACTTTGCACAAATTCCATTACTGACTTTCTCATTCCTACCCAATAAAGATTTCCCGCCATCCTTCGATACGTGCGCAGAAAACCTGAATGGCCACCGGTTGGAGATGAGTGAAATTCCTTCAACAATAAAGGTATACAACCTGAATTTGAGGATAACACTAGTCTGTTGCGGTAGAAAAGTCTCCCTTTGATTAATTGGAAGTCTGGCTGGGATGCAGGGTTTTGTTGTAGCTCTGTTATCACGTTCTGCAATTGGGGATCATTCAAAACTTCCTGCTGAATTTGTTGCTCTTGCATACATATGAGAAAAGAAGTTATCCCTTTCAATTCCACTTCCTCATGCATTCTTGAAAGAGCGTCAGCAACTTTATTATCTAGACCTGGTTTGTACACCACTTTGAAGTGATAACCCAATAATTTTGCTATCCAATTCTGCTGATCAGCTGTAGTGATGTGTTGTTCGAGCAAGTGTCGTAAGCTCTTTTGGTCAGAGTACACCACAAATATTCTTCCCAACAAATACGGACTCCAATGTTGAACGGCCAACACCAATGCCAGTAATTCTTTCTCATACGCATACTTGCTTAAATTATTCTTGGATAAAGCTTTGTTGAAAATAGGCTATAGGCTTCTTTTTCTGCATTAAAACTGCACATATTCCTCGTCCGGATGCATCGCATTCAATCTCAAAAGGTTGTGAAAAATATGGTAGTGTTAAAACTGAGACTTGCACCATAACCCTTTTCAGATTCTCAAAAGCCTTCAACTGTTCTAATCCCCAATGAAATCTTTCCTTCTTTGTTAATTCTATCAATGGCTTAGCTATCTTTCCATAGCCAACAATGAATTTCCGGTAATAACCGGTCAGCACAAAAAAAATCCCCTCACTCCTTTGACATTATGAGGGATTAGCCACTCCAAAATGCTATTAATCTTAGCTAGATCCACAACCACACCCTGTTCCGATATTACATGACCCAAATATTCCACTTTTCTACTAGCAAAATTGCATTTTTTTCTATTAACGACAAAACAATGGTGTTGTAAAATCTCCATCACTTGATATAAATGTGCTAAGTGTTCTTTCCATCCCTTACTATATACTAGGATATCATCAAAAAATACCAAGACAAATTTACGGAGGTGTGGCTTGAAAATCTAGTTCATTGTGGATTGGAAAGTGGCTGGTGCGTTCGTCAATCCAAATGGCATCACTAGAAACTCATAGTGTCCTTCATGAGTTCGAAATGTCGTCTTATGCACATCACCTTCTTTCACCCTTATTTGATGATAACCGGATTTCAAATCAAGTTTTGAGAAATACTTCGTTCCATGTAGTTCATCTAGTAATTCTTCAACTACAGGAATCGGATATTTATCCAGCATTGTAACCTTATTTAATTCTCTATAATCAACACACATCCTCCATGACCCATCTTTCTTTTTAACTAAAATTGACAGGACTAGAAAAGGCGCTAGAACTATTTCGAATTATACCTTGGATCAGCATGCTCTGAACTTGTTTTTCAATCTCATCCTTATGGTGGTGAGGATAACGATATGGCCTAACACTCACAGGACCTGCATCATTCGTCAATTCAATTGCATGAGTTATATCTCGTTCCGGAGGCAACCCTGTATTCTCTTCAAAAACTCCCTTAAAATTCTTCAACAAGTCTTGAAGCTCTTGTTGTTGGTCTTGAGTTAGCTCCTGTAATTCTTCCAATTAGACCCTGATCCATTTGGTCCACTTCCCTTCCAATTGCGAAGCCCACCTACACTACCTCCTATTGAAATCAGAGACCCACGTAATTATGTTTTGACATCACGAGCAATCTTCATCGCTTGCATTCTGGTTTGTGGATTCAACATACGCACCTTCAGGTGAATGTCGTTCTTGAGCCCTCCCATGAAGTACCCAAGGTACTGCTCCTCTAGTAGCCTTGCTACTTGTGACAACACATATTCAAAGGTGGTAATGTATTCATCAATTGTTCCCGTTTGTTGCAAATCTTTCATCTCTTCAAAGGGGTTATCACTTTGTCTTCCACCATACCTTTCAATTAAAGCTCGTTTCAACTTCAACCAATTCAAATCGTCCTCTGTCTCATGCAACAAGTTAAACCAGTGAATTGTTGCTCCCTCCATGCTTAGCTTCGCCAATCTAACCTTCATCTTCTCCCTTGGACTTCAAAATACGTTTCAACTCGTGTGATCCAGGCCACAGGATCGTCACCATCAAATGATGGTAACTCAACTTTCTTAACTGTCATCTTATACTCTGCCCCTGAGTCCTCATATTGCGCAAATTGTGCCACCGTTCCAATTGGTCGTTGTTGTAGTAACCTTGTGAACTCGCTCATCATACTTTCGCGAAATTCCCTCAACTCCTAGAGAACAAAGTCTTCCACCGCTGAGAGTCTTGCTTCAACTACTTCCATTCGATCTGACAACTTAGGTGGAATGTACAATGTACAAAATCACTGGTACTTCTCGAAGATCCAATAGGTAGGACCAATGATAGAATCATAAGAAATAGGAATCGATAAATAGTAAAATGATAGGTGAAATGAGAATTTATTGATTTATGAAATAAGGGAAAATTCTGATACAGCATATAAACCAGAGCATAGCTCTTCCAGAGAAAATAGTATTCTCCTAATACAACGATAACAATAATTCTTCATACTAATGCTCCTCTACCCTTCTCAATTTATTCCCCCATGTGTAACTGAAATCCTTACAATTCAGAGAATTTCTCTGCCCTGTTATTAATAGAATGAGTTTTCTCCTTTTTACCCTTGTGAACATACGTTCTCCACACAGTAGGTTTGGGCCTTTCACTAGTCTTAGGCCCAATGATTCTATCAGAATGACATTGCAGCTAGCTGACATATCCATCAAGCATCCATACGGTGTAGTTGAAGACATCTTAGTCAAAGTGGATAAATTCATAATTTTAAGCCAAATGCTCAACCTCAACGTCGCTTGAATCCTATAATGAAAGAAGTTGTCAGAAAAGTGGTGACACTACTTGAAGCTGGAATAATTTATCCAGTTTTTTATAGTTCCTGGGTGAGTCTAGTCCAAGTTGTCCCGAAAAAAGGTGGAATGACAATTAATCAAAATGATAAGAATGAATTAATTCCTATGACAGATTGTTACTGCATGGAAAATTTGTATAGATTACAAATGGCTTAATAAGCTACCAAAAATGATCATTTACTGTTGCCTTTCATGGACCAGATGCTTAAAAGATTGGTCGACCGGCCTTTTGACTGTTTCTTGGATGGTTATTTTGTGTACAATGAAATCAATGTCAATTTGGAAGATCATGAGGAAAAAAACTTTCACATGTCTTTTTGGTGTCTTCACATATAGAAGAATGTCAATGCTCCAACACTCACCATATTTTTCGATTTCATTGAAAAATGCATATAAGTCTTCATGGGTGACTTCTCTACTTTTGGAGCCTCTTTTGATCTATGTTTGAAAATTCTAGACATCATCCTGAAGCGTTGTGTGGAAACAAATTTGGTTTTAAATTGGGAGAAGTGTCACGTATGGTGACTAAAGGCATAGTGCTTGGGTACAAAATTTCCTCAAAGGGAATTGAAGTAGACAAAGCAAAGGTAGACGTTGTTGAGAAGCTACCACCAACGACAAATGTTAAGGGAATCAAAAGTTTTCTTGGTCACGGGGGCTTTTATAGACGATTCATCAAAGAATTCTCCAAAATTTCCAAGCCATTGAACAATCTTCTTAAGAAGGATATTCTTTTTAACTATTAGGATTCATGTTTACAAGCATTTGAAATTTTAAAGAAAATGATTGATCTCCACACCTATAATTGTTGCACCTAATTGGAAATGTGATTTTGAACTTATGTGATGCTAGCAATTATGCAGTGGAAACAGTTTTGGAACAAAGAAAAGATTTTTCATGTCATACATTATGCTACCCATTTTCTATCCATTTCTACTTTTTGCTTTTTGTTAAGTGTTTTGTTTCATATTTGATATATGTGTTTTGTAATATGTTTGTTTTGCTGGTCATTATTCATTAATATAGTGTGTTTGTATGATTTGTGTAACTGTGTTGTGTGAGTTGAGTTTTAAGAATTTGTACTAGTTTTAGAATTATGATGTTCAAGTCATGATAGTGTGCCTAAATTGCATTTAGTGCAAAATTGTTGAAAGGATAGTGTGGAAAGTGTATAAACCATGGCAACATGTGTGTTTGAGTAGGAGGGTTTATGCTTTATGAATCTTTAAGGTGAAATATTTGCATAGAAATTTTTGGTGTTGTGGTAGAATGAGTCACATGTAATTTTGGTTTGGTGTTTCGAACGAGTGAGGTACTGGGGTACTTAGAAAGCATTTTGAAGTGTCAAAATGAGTAGAATTTGGTTATGCATTGAAAAAAAACTCATGTCACTTAAAGAAATTGAATTGGTGGTTTTTTTTTTAACATTAGATTCGTTTAGCCAATATAAACTCGCTAAGTTAATTTAGTAGATACAAAAATGGAACTTTTATGCATAATTAACTAAGCCAAAATTATCTGCACTAAGCCAATTTGAGTCACAGAAATGGACACCAACTCCCTCTCAACACAAAAGTCCAAAAACCATGTTTTCTCCCTCATCTAACTCTAACTCACCTACACAAATTCTTCAACTCAATTTCACCCACGGTTAATTTCAAGTTCTTACCCCCAATTTTCTACCACTTTCATTCTCCAATTCATCACCAAGGTATGTGCCATGTACATCAATTCATTGAAGGTTTCCGTTATTTTTTTTTCTTGATTATGTTCAACTTGGCTAAGTTTTTATGAATCTTGAATATGTATGTTGATGATTTCATCCATTCCTTTTTAAGAAGAAAAATTTGAATTTTGGCTTGATTGAATTTTGTTTTTCAGTACTAAACTTAGTTTTCATGTATACTTTAGTACAAATTCTGGTGTTTATATTGAAAAGGGTTTAAAATAAAAATGTGAGAAGGTTACAAATTTTGGTTTAGAAAATTTGGAGACTTTCATTTTCATTTGAATATATTTGATTAAAGGTTTTGGATGTTTGTATTAATACAAATGCTTGTAATTTTAGCCTTGTACCATGTTCGTGAGATTATATGGTCAAAGTTGCCATGTTTTTCAAGTTTTGTGTTTTAATGATTTGTATCCTTTATCTCAATAAAACACTTATTTTTGTATATGAGAAACATGAAAGTTTGTGTTTAAGGAAATTAAAGAGTAGTTCTGAAATTGACCCCTAATCTCCCAATTCCCATAAATGAACCAAATTTGCTTGTGACTTGTGTTGAACAAACATGTAATACTGAGACTGTAAAGATAGAAACTTGATATACATTGAATTTAAGTCAAGGACATAATTAGATTTCCAAAGTAAAATTCGTTGAGAGAATTTTCTCTACGCTGAGTGAATTTTGACAGAATCAATTTTTGTTCCTCGATCCTTTCATTGCAACACACTTGCTTAATGCTTATACTTTTCTATCATAGTGTTGTTTAGATCCATTTGAGGTAAACAAGTTGAAAATTTGGTTATGTTCTTGTTTTCAAAGGTATTATTTGTTAATTGTTATTGGATCTTGCTTTTGTGGAATTATTTAGACTTATGAAGGATATAATTAAATTTTCCATCTATTCCTATATTTGACTTGTTTTGCAGACAATCAAGCCCAAGAAAACTACTCAAAATGTGCAAGCAAGCAAAAACTGAAAGACTTGTGCTTCCATTACTCAAATAATTGCAAGACCTCAACGAGAGATGAGTTTATTATTGCAAAAGTGGTTTTAACTACAATCCTATGGTTGATATTTTGATGATAACAAAAACAAACAAATAAAGAACAATTATCCCCTAATTGTATGTGTTAAGTATGAAGATTAACTTAGAAGACATAGTTATATTAAAGACTATCCATTTTAAGGTAGCATAAATTCCAAGTAAACTAGAGATAATAATTTGAGTGTCTTAAAACACAAAGAATACTATCACCTAATAAACAAGAAACTATGCCTACTAATGGAGCAAGGTGTAAAAGAAGTATTGTAAAGACAAGCGTAACAAGGTACGCGTTCTGATATAAGATATATCTTCTGATGATTCGACTAAGGCAAAGAAAACCAAGACTTTGCATATGCTCTACGTTATGAGTCTGGTGACACGCACCTTTAATGTTACAAGCTCCAGTTGACTCTAGTGATGAGAGCAACATTGTGCCTCAGTTGCCTCTGGAAACGCAAGCAATGCCCTTGTTTCAATTGTCTTTGATGAATGCATATGTGTTCTGTTCCAGTTGCCTATGATGAATACAAATATGTTATGATCTAGTTACCTCTCATGAATGCAAATCTGTTGTGGATCGTCTGGCTCCAATGACAATAATCTACGTCCGATCGTCTGCCACTGATGAATTAAACAAGTGTTTGTCTGTCTACCGCTGATGAATTCAACAAGCGTTTGTTCGTCTACCTTTGATGAATTCCACAAGCATCTGTTTGTCTGCCTCTGATTAGCATGATGTAACACCCCGAGTTTAAAACACAGCGCGAGTGTATTTTTTTTTCTTTTCACATAAAATAAATCAATAAAAGTATTTTCCGAATTAATTCAAGGAAATTAAAATAAGATTTTCATCAGTTCATTTCAAAAGAGAACACCCGGCCTGTAGCCACTAAATAGTTTCAGAGTGCGGAAGAATACAGCGGAAAAATCATTACATAAATTCCCAAAATAAAATTACATTTCCCAAAACATCAAGACCCTATACAAAAGTCTAGACTGATCATGCACTAAGCTACAGTAGCACGGTCTCCACCGTATCCCCTACAAGTCTCTTCTTCAGCAAGTTGTCTGCCCCTCTGCGTCGACCACGAATACTCCGTATGTGAAAATCAAGGGAAACTAACGACGTTTCAGTCGTTAGTTTATCCGTCGGTAGGACGGGTTCGGGTAATGTAAGACCCTTAAATTTAATATTAATTCTGGAATTAATATTAAGGGTATTTTGGGAATATTTGTAAAATATTTAATATATGTATGTTTTGAGTGAATATATATATATAAATATTTATTTTGGAAGATGAATTAAAATTATTGGATGAAGATTAAATTAATTTAATTTCGAGTAATTAAATTAATCGGACCATTAATTAAGGATTAGTGGCTAATTGCAAAAGGATTAAGTGCTGAGAAATCCAGCTGGAAAATCCAGCATTATTCTATCATTGTTTCAAAGGAGGTGGCACTCAAGTGAGCCTATAAGTACACGTGAGGGGCTGGGCAGAAATCAGAACTCCATACCTCCCATTTTGCATGTAATAGTGTTGCATGTAACAGTAACCTCTTCTCCCATTTCTGCCTCCTATTTTCTGAAAAGCAGTTTCACGATTTCAAAATATCAGAGAGAGAGTTCCTCAAAAGTTCCATTAACTGGAAATACAGACACCAAACCAGAAAACCCCCAGTATTAAAGTTAATCCCCACCCCATTACGGAGCTAAAGAATCCAGTTTCGTAGCAGCAAACGCAAGCTGCAGTTTCATCGGTTTTGGACGCGCAAACGGGAGCAGAATCAGAAATGAGAGGAATAGCAGAACACGCAACAAAGGTAAGGGCACCTTCCAACTTTCTAGCTGCATTAGGGCTGTAAATGCGTGTTATTTCATTTCTGTTTTGAAAGAAAAACTGTTTTTTGAAATGACATCTTGACAAATGAAGAAAATGCATTTTTTTGTTGATATGTGATTATTCTGTGATGGTGGTTGTTGGTTGAATGCATTAATGTTGTTTTACTTGTGTGGGAAAGCTGGAAATGTTGCATGTTATTTTAAAGATGGTTAAAATACATGTTCATAAAACTGTTTTGGAAATAGTTTTTAAAATGTAAAAATGCACTCTGTTGGTGTTTTGCTGCTGTGTGTTGATTTCTGTTTGGTTGAAAACATTAGTCATGTTCTGATGTTTGAGAAAGCTGAATGCTTGCATGTTATTTTGGTGTGTTGTGAAAGCTGAAATGTTGTATGATGTTCTGATGGCTTGAAAGGCTGGATGATTCTGATGATTGATCATTTTGTTTCTGTTCTGGATGATTTGGTGTTAAAGATTTTGATTCTGCTTCTGTTGTGAATGATTCTGGTGATGTTGATGATTTAAAAGAAAATGGATTTTTAATGAGGGAAGTATTGTCTGGAAAAAAGTGTTGAATCTGTTTTGTTGTTGGGTTGTTGTTTTAAAACAAAACAGTTTGAAAAGGGTTGAAATCTCAGGAAAATTTCACTGGTTTTCGAAGGTGTATTCGAATACAACATGTGTGTATTCGACTACAACCTGTAAAGTTTATGTTTTACTTAAGTTTTCAAACTTGTATTCGACTACGAGCCCCTGTAATCGAATACAGAAGAAGAATTTCTGCTTCTGATGATTCTGATAATCATTCTGTTTCTGCTTCTGATGATTCTGATAATCATCTTATTTCTGCTTCTGATGATTCAGATAATCATTCTGTTTCTGCTTCTGACGATTCTGATAATCATCTTGTTTCTGCTTCTGATGATTCTGATAATCATTCTATTTCTGCTTCTGATGATTCCGATAATCATCTTGTTTCTGCTTCTGATGATTCTGATAATCATTCTGTTTCTGCTTCTGATGATTCCGATAATCATCTTGTTTCTGCTTCTGATGATTCTGATTTAAAACAAAACAGTTTGAAAAGGGTTGAAATCTCAGGAAAATTTCACTGGTTTTCGAAGGTGTATTCGAATACAACATGTGTGTATTCGACTACAACCTGTAAAGTTTATGTTTTACTTAAGTTTTCAAACTTGTATTCGACTACGAGCCCCTGTAATCGAATACAGAAGAAGAATTTCTGCTTCTGATGATTCTGATAATCATTCTGTTTCTGCTTCTGATGATTCTGATAATCATCTTATTTCTGCTTCTGATGATTCAGATAATCATTCTGTTTCTGCTTCTGACGATTCTGATAATCATCTTGTTTCTGCTTCTGATGATTCTGATAATCATTCTGTTTCTGCTTCTGATGATTCCGATAATCATTCTATTTCTGCTTCTGAAGATTCTGATAATCATCATGTTTCTGCTTCTGATGATTCTGATAATCATCATGTTTCCTGCTTCTGATGATTTTGATCATCATCCTGTTTCCTGCTTCTGATGATTCTGATCATTATCCTGTTTCCTGCTTCTGATGATTCTGATCATCATCTTGTTTCCTACTTCTAATGATTCTGATAATCATTCTATTGTTTCTGCTTCTGATGATTCTGGCATGAACCATTCTGTGTTTCTTCTGATCAATTCTGGATGAAGTCTGGGCGAAGTTTGGGTTATTCAAAATTCGATTGTCATGCCATGTTCTGGTCAAATTATCTTCTGGATTACTTCTTGCTTTTGACAACTTATGGCCTGGAACAAATCTCCACATGGCAGGCTTCACAATATTATGGCCCAAAGAAGCTTCTGATATTTATTCCCTCTGATATAGTCCATCAAAGATATCTTCTGGTCACTTCTGGACAAGTATGGACTGTGTTGAAATTACACTGCCAGGCTATGTTCTGATCAGTATAACTTCTTGATTGCTTCTGATATTTGAATCATTCTTGTTTGGAGCAATTCATATTATGGCAGGCCTCCCTCTGATGTTTTCCAGATGTTCTTCTGATTTTGTTTCTGTTTGATATAAGCCTCCAAAGTTATCTTCTGGTCGGTTTTGGACATTCTGGTTTATCTTCTGATAATTCCAGAAATGCATCTTCTGTAAATTCAGAATGTATCCTCTGATACATTCATCTTCTGATGGTTTTTACTGTAGTAATTCAAGTTCAAAATAAGATTCCATCAAGTGTATTTGTACACATCAAAACCCAGATTATTTAGAACCAACTTGGTTCCAACATCACTCTGTGTTGTTTCTAATGATTCTGGTGTGAATCATTCTGTGTTGCTTCTGATGATTTTGGTGTGAATCATTCTGTTGTTTCTGCTTTTGATGATTCTGGTGTGAATCATTCTGTGTTACTTCTGATGGTTCTGGGTGAATCATTCTGTTGTTTCTGCTTCTGATGATTCTGGTGTGAATCATTATGTGTTGCTTCTGATGATTCTGGGTGAATCATTCTGTTGTTTATGCTTCTGATGATTCTGGTGTGAGTCATTCTGTTTTGCTTCTGATGATTCTGGTTTGAATCATTCTGTTTTGTTTCTGATGTTGATCATTCTGGTTCTGTTTCTGATGTTGATCCTTCTGGTTCTGTTTCTGATGTTGATTCTTCTAGTTCTGTTTCTGATGTATATCATTCTGGTTCTGTTTCTGATGTTGATCATTCTGGTTCTGCTTCTGAAGTTGATTATTCTGGTTCAGTTTTGTGATGTTCTGGTGTTGATGATTCTGATTCTGGTTCTGTTTTCTGGTATTCTGGTGTTGATGATTCTGGTTCTGTTCCTGATGTTCTGATTTTAATCATTCTGATTTTGGTTCTGGTTCTCGTTCTATTCCTGATGTTCTGATGTTAATCATTCTGATTCTGGTTCTGTTTCTGATGTTCTGACGTTGATCATTCTGGTTTTGTCTTCTGTATTCGACTGCAAGCATGCTGTATTCGAATACAAAATGTTAAAATTGCAGATTTTCACTAATTTCAGCTTCTGTATTCGAATACAGATTCATGTTTTTCCAGAAACTCAGTTTTTAGCTTCTGTATTCGAATACAAGGAAGCTGTATTCGAATACAGATTCGTGTTTTCCCGAAAATCAAGTTTTAAACTCTGCCGTGTGAATTTTAAAGTGTTGGGGAACTTTGAGAAGGATTAAAATGATTTAAAATGGAGTCCTTGATATAGTTTTGAAGAGGAGAGGATGATGTTTTGAAAACCTTTAATGATGTAGTGAAAAATTTTGATTTGTGCACTGAGACTGCCTCTGTATTCGAATACCAGAGGGCTGTATTTGAATACAGAGTATTAATTCTGCACTGATTTGGCTCTTGTATTCGAATACAAATTCGTATTTCCCAGAAAACTCAGTTTTAACACTGTTTTGTGAATTTTAAGAGTTTGGGGAACAATGGAAAGACTTGAGATGATTAAGTATGGAATTTGTGAGATAATGTGAATTGTTAATGATTACTTTAATGTTTAAGCATTGATGTGTTGATAATAAAATTGGTTGTGTTGAGGTATTTTGAGAAATGGTGGAAATGCATGAAATTCATTGATGTCGCATACTGTTTTCAGTGAAGAGAAAACATTGCAAGTTCATGCATTGCATAGTAAAGTGGTGACCGCGATGGGCCACAGAGTTGATGCGGTGACCGTCATGGGCCGCGAAGTTAAGTAGTAACCGTGGGTTATAGAATAGTTCCGCGTGTATTAGACGGTCTGTTCTATCCGGGGTCAGAGTAGTTCCGCGTGTATTAGACGGTCTATTCTACTCGGACTACGGAGTGGTTCCGCGTGTATTAGACGGTCCATTCTATCCGTGCGAGGATTTAACTTCTGTGTATTTGGCCTGTGAGAGGCTAATACATGTAATTGTAGTGACCATGATGGTTATAGAATAGTTCTGCGTGTATTAGACGGTCTGTTCTATCCGAGTTTAGAGTAGTTCCCCGTGTATTAGACGGTCTATTCTATCCGGGCTACGGAATGGTTCCGCGTGTATTAGACGGTCCATTCCATTTGTGAAGTCGTGCTGGTATGTTGAGCGACTGCACTGGTGCTGATCTGTGAGAGATTGCACCCTAGTCTTGAGGGCCGTTAAAGTCTGACATATATAAATCGTGCGGGTCTGTGAGAGACTGCACGTGTGCTGGTCTGTGAGCTGCTGCACCTTGGTGATTCCAAGAAAATTGTAGACATGAGCATGTACATATTGCATTGGGGGATTGACCGGTGGGTCACGATTGGATTATGATGATGAGTGGAAATTGAATGTGTGTGAGTACTGTTCAGAATGTGAATTTCTGATTTAATGATTGTGATTTGCTGAGGTTTTGTTTGTACTTACCACATATTTCATAATAATTGGCTGCTGTTTTGAAAAGGCATATATGTCATTAAATTTCAAATGAGCATTATTATTTTCCTCATCATTGTCATATATTATGCCATGAATATATGTGTTGTTGTGAGATATATGCTATGTGCTTATTTGTTAATTTCGGTCGGTGACCCTTGCTATTATATTGTGGACTTTGGGCTTTGCCCTCATATGTTACCCAAACCTGTCCTACCGACGGATACACTAACGACAGAAGCGTCGTTAGTTTTCCCTGATCTTTATGTACGGAGTCTACGTGGACAACGCAGAGGGACGGACGGTTGGCTGAAGACGAGACTTATAGAGGATACGGTGGAGACCGTGCTACTGTAGCTTAGTGCATGATCAGTCTAGACTTTTGTATAGGGTCTTGAGTTTTGGGAAATGTAATTTTATGTTGGGAATTAATGTATGACTTTTTCTGTTGTATTATTCTGCACTCTGACACTGTTTAGTGGCCACAGGCCGGGTGATAACCTTTGAAATGAATTGATGAAAATTTTATTTCAATTCCCTTTACATTAATTTTGGAAAAACTCATTTTAATTATTTAAAAAAAAAAAATACACCCGCGTTGTATTTTAAACTCGGGGTGTTACAGGTAACATCTAAGGGCAAAGCCCAAAGTCCACAATATAATAGCAAGGGTCACCGACCGAAATTAACAAATAATCACATAGCATATATTTCACAGCAACAATTATATCCATGGTATAACATATGATGATGAGGAAAATAATCATGCTCATTTGAAATTTAATGACATAAATGCCTTTTCAAAACAGCAACCAATTGTTATGCAATATGTGGTAAGTACAAACAACACCTCAGCAAATCACAATCATTAATTCAGAAATTCAGATTCTGGAACAGTACTCACACACATTCAATTTCCACTCATTCATCATATAATCAAACGTGACCCACTGGTCAATCCCTCAATGCAATATGTATATGCTCATGTATACAATTTTCTTGGAATCACCAAGGTGCAGTCGCTCAACAGACCAACACATTATGTTTGACATTAACGGCCCTCAAGACCAGGGTGCAATCGCTCAACAGATCAGCACCAGTGCAGACGCTCAACAGTCCAGCACGTTTGACATATACCAACGTACAATCGCTCAACAGATCAGTACCTAGTGCGGTCGCTCAACAGACTAGCACTCGTGCAATCGCTCAACAGATCAGCACGTGGCTGCGCATTTCAGGATACAGACGCTCAACAGTCCAGTACCAGTGCAGCGCTCAACAGACCAGCACCTATATACCAAAGTACAATCGCTCAACAGATCAGTACTTAGTGCAGACGCTCAACAGTCCAGCACTCGTGCAATCGCTCAACAGATCAGCACGTGGTTGCGCATTCCAGGGTACAGACGCTCAACAATCGAGTACCAATGTAGACGCTCAACAGTCGAGTACCAGTGTAGTCGCTCAACAGACCATCACTCGTGCAATCGCTCAACAGATCAGCACGTGGCTACGCATTTCAGGGTAGAGACGCTCAACAGTCCAGTACCAGTGCAGTCGCTCAACAGACCAGCACCTATATACCAAGGTACAATCGCTCAACAGATCAGTACCTAGTGCAGACGCTCAACAGTCCAGCACTCGTGCAATCGCTCAACAGATCAGCACGTGGTTGCGCATTACTCTGTGGCCCATCGCGGGTACCACTTGACTATGCAATGCATGAATATGCAGTGTTTCACTTCTCTAGAAACAGAATGCAAAATCAGAAAATTCATGCTTTTATCATGTTTTGAATATCTCAGCACAGTTAGAATTATCATCATCACAATCATGATTAAATAGTCAAAATAATCATTAACACTTTGAAATGTTTTCCCAAACTCTTAAAATTCAAACACAGTGTTTAAAACTGGGATTTCTGGAATTTTACAAATCTGTATTCGAATACAGCTTCTCTGTATTCGAATACATAGACCAAAAACAGTGCAAAATTACACTCTGTATTCGAATACAGCCCTCTGGTATTCAAATACAGAGACAGTCTCAGTGCACAAAACAACACCTTTCATTACATCAGTAAAGTCTTAAAAACTTCATCACCAACAACTTCAAAATATCACCAAAAATTCCATTTTAATTCACCACAACAATCCCAACATTCCCCAAACACTCAGGGTTTACAAAACACTCTTAAAAACATGAAATTTCTGGAAGTTCAAATCTGTATTCGAATACAGACCCCTTGTATTCGAATACAGAAGCCAAAAACTGCAATTTTAACATTCTGTATTCGAATACAGCATGCCTGTAGTCGAATACAGAAGACAAAACCTTAAAAAATTTAATCTTTTCTTCCAGATCCTTAAAGGTTTTCATCCTCTTCTCTTCAAAGATATTTCAAGAACTCCATTTAAAATCACTTTAACCCTTCTCAACGTTTCTCAATACTTTAAAATGTATATCACAGTGTTTAAAACTTGATTTTCTGGAAAACACGAATCTGTATTCGAATACAACTTCCTTGTATTCGAATACATAAGCTAAAAATTGATCTTCTGGAAAAACACGAATCTGTATTCAGAGACAGACCCACTGTATTCGAATACAGAAACTGAAACTAGTGAAAATCTGCATTCTGTATTCGAATACAGCATGCCTGTAGTCGAATACAGATGCGAATACAGTGTTAAAATCACACTTTTGTATTCGAATACGACATGGTCGTAGTCGAATACAGATGCGAATACAGAAGCAAAAATCCTTCCTCTGTATTCGAATATAGGGGCTCGTATTCCAATACAAGTTTGGAAACTTAAGTAAAACAGAAACTTTACAGGTTGTAGTCGAATACACACATGTTGTATTCGAATACACCTTCGAAAACCAGTGACATTTTCCTGAGATTTCAACCCTTTTCAAATTGTTTTCTTTTTAAAAAAAAAACAAACAACCAACATTAAAACAGATTCAGCATTTTTTCCAGAGAATACTTTCCTCATTAAAAATCCCTTTTCTTTTTAAATCATCAACATCACCAGAATCATTTACAACAGAAACAGAATCAAAATCATTAACACCAAATCATCCAGAAATAGAAACAGAATGATCAATCATCAGAATCATCCAGACTTTCAAACCATCAGAACAACACACAGCATTTCAGTTTTCACAATATCAGAATAATATGCAAGCATTTCAGCTTTCACAACACATCAGAATACATACAAGCATTTCAGCTTTCACACACCTCAATAACATGCAGTATCACAGAGCAGCAAAACAGAATGCATTTTTGCATTTTAAAACCATTTTTCCAAAACAGTTTTATGACATGCATTTTAATCATATTTAAAATAACATGCCAAAACGTTTTTCAGCTTTCCCACACAAATAAAACAGCTTTGCAGTAACAACCAGAACAACAACATCACAGATTCCTTACACATCACAAAAATGCATTATCTTCATTTTTCAAACATGTGATTGCAAAATAGTTTTTCTTCAAAAACAGAGTGAAACAACAAGCATTTACAGCCCTAATGCAACTAGAAAGTTGGAAGGTGCCCTTACCCTTGCTGCATGTTCTGCTTCTGCTAAAGTGTGTGCGTCAAAAACAGTAAAAACTCCCGCCTGCATTTGCTGCTACCAAACTGAGTTCTCTAGCTCCGTAATAGTATGGGGAACAACTTTAATACTGGGGGTTTTCTGGTTTGGTGCTTGTATTTCCAGTTATGGTGTTTTTGAGCAACTCTTTCTTTGGTATTTTTGAAATTGTGAAACCGTGTTTCAGGAAAACAGGAGGCAGAAAATGGAAAAGAGGTTACTGTTACATGCAACACTATTACATGCAAAATGGGGAGATGTGAAGTTCTGATTTCTGCCCTGCCTCCTCACATGTACTTATAGAATGTACTCAAGTGCTACCACCTCAAAAATAATAATAAAATAATGTTGGATTCTTCCAGCACTTAATCCTTTTGCAATTAGCCACTAATCCTTAATTAATGGTCCGATTAATTTAATTACTCGAAATTAAATTAATTTAATCTTCATCCAATAATTTTAATTCATCTTCCAAAATAAATATTTATATATATATATATATATATATATATATATATATTTACTCAAAACATACCTATATTAAATATTTTACAAAAAATTCCCAAAATACCCTTGACATTAATTCCATAAATTAATTCTTAATTTTAAGGGTCTTACACATGACAAGCAAGTGATTAACTCTACCTCTAATATATCATATCAAGTGTCTGATATTCTAACTCTGAGTTGTTATGTATCCTCCGAAGGAAGTCAACAATCTAAAAAAGCAAATGCTCTAAAGAAGCCAAAGCTCTTATGAATGTCAAGGATCTAGTAAAGTCATTGCTCCGAGAAAACAAAGCTTTGTGCATCCCCCGATGTTATTACAACTTTTGTTGTGATTGTGACAATGACTAAAATACATCATTTATAAAAGATAAAAGACCAAAAAGAATCAAAATAAAGATAAAGAACTAAAACGAATATTAGGTAAAAGATAGAGGACCAAAATTATATTTAAGTCAATTATATATAATTGAAATATCATGTCATATAAGTCAAATTCTTTAAAATGTCATGTTAAATTTAATATATATATATATATATATATATATATATATAAAACTTCATTGACATATTAGCTTGTTAGTCTATTCAGAAAATATGTCTAATTATTTATTTAAAAAATTTAATAAAAAAATAGATTTTTTAAGTATGATAACAGATTGTACCGGACTTTCATAAAAGTTACACTTAAGGCTTAAAAAAACTTATGACATGTTACAAGTCAGACTTATACCTTAATTTTTTGACAAATCATACTCAGACACCGCAAAGTCTAACTCGATTTAGCTTATTCTCACCCGCACTAGTAAATAAAACTTAGCTAGTTTGTTTGATGGGTTTATTTTAAGTGTCAATTTTCATGTATATTTGTCAAAGAAATAAGGAACTACCGACGGTACATACAGAGATAGATCCAGAAATTTTGACTTGACAAGATCATATACTATAAATATTATAGAAAAAAATATTTCATTACCTAAGAAATAAAATAAAAACGTTTTCATCATTAAGTAAAAAAATTGGATTACAAAAACAATTTCATTGGATATCTAACATTAACAAATTATATGTATGAGGTACTCTCATAGTAGTCTTTGAATATATCAATGTCATATAAACATATTAAAAGACATATTTTGTTAGTCATTTTAATCCTTCAAGATGTTTTTCACAAATTAGTTTAGTCTTCGAATTTATACTACTTTAGTCAATTTAATTAGTAACATTATTAGCTAAAAGGACACTTAAAGACATTTTTGTAATTTTAATATATTTAAATACTATAGGAACACCGTCTCAAATATTTAAAAATCAAAATAACTAATTCATACTTTTTTTTTTTAAGTTTGAGTTTCTATTTAATTGGGACAACATGGTATTTTTTTAAGTAGAAAAAATAGTTAAAATATACAATACTAACAAATAAAGTGGGGCAGTTGCCCCCAAAGTATCATGTGTAGATTCATCCCGGGGTACAGACTCTATTCTTCCTTAACCACTAAAGCAGGTTTAAATTTGTGGTTTAAAATTCAAATTTTAACTCCTTTATAATTAAAAATAAATTTTGAAGAATTGATAATTTTTATTATATATTCAATAGTTTATTAGTGTTTCAAAATGCATCTTTTATTTTTAAAAAGTTGAGTTTTGAAAATTTATTAGAGTAAAAGAATCAAATCCCCTGACAATTATTATGATTAGAATCATAGATTAGAGTTTGAATTAGTAAATCATGTCAATTAGCATTTATTCTTTTGTTGTTGTATAAATCAGATATTCTCTGCGTGCAATCGTAGAAATTAATCCATTGAATTAAGTAAGATCAAAGTGGATGGCAAAACTTTTCCTCAAAAGTGTTAATATTGTTGCATTCCAAAAACCGTATTTTGAACCCATGATGTATGTTTAAAAAGGAAGAAAAGGAAGAGGTCCGAATCTTCTCATCCAAACACTCTTAGGTATAGGTTAGTGTAGTCTCATTTAGATACATATTTATCACAATTTCAACAATCCAATTACATCTTTTCCTGATAATGTATGTAGGCACGCTAGGGAATTAAAGGTTGGTTTGGTAGTTAGGATAGAATGAAGTGACACAGACGTCAAAGGTTCGATCTCCACCTTTAACATAATACTAACAAATTACTAAGAATACAAATATTGATTGTTTAAAAACAAGTGTATGCAGGCACACCACACACCTAATATTAACATTAACAATGATGAATAATCAAAATATATCTACCACAAGAAGGATTTGGCACAATGCATAAGAAAAAATAAATTTGCCTGAATAATAAAAAGTACAAGGAAGAGAATTCCCCTCAAACCACTCTATACAATTAATCCTCTCCAATGTTCATACTTAAGAAACTCCTATACATGTAATCGTTTGATTTTTCACATTAAAACTTGAAACACCTTCTATTTTTGCTCATATTTCCAACATGTTAAGGATTTAATAACAAAAAGCCAAATGAACAAGAGAAAACTTATTGGCTTAAGTGAAGTATTAGTACCTATGTACATATACTCTTAATATGAGAAGCTTTATTAGTGTAACCAAATCACTTTGATTTATATGGTTACTTAGATGTCAAAAGAAACAAATGTGAATTCCTTAGTCTGATGAGGGTTTGCACTTTCCAAAATTAGGCGGGTCATCGTCATGAATGTTGCTTCGCATTCTTCCCTGTTTGTTTGCAATTGGGAAAGGGACCTGTGTTAATAGCAAAGTTAGTATCCAATCCATAGCTTCTTCTATCTTAGTATATATTATCATAGATTTCATGCTGCTATTTGGGAAAGGGATTGCGAAAAATAGCAATTTGTTCAAATTCCACAATGCAACAGACCAACGGTGCTATAGTCCCACTATTTGACACCATTTTGTACTAAATAGCGTGTCACTGAACAAAAGCGATTAGTTCCAATTTTGCTACACTAGAGCGATAACAACACTGAACTTAAGAGATAAGATATAAGACACTACTCTTATGAGATCATTCAAGATAATATCAAGATATTATAAGATATTGTTATTATATTCTAACAATAGAGAGCTACGAAATTTAAAGGAGTTGAAAGAGTTAAAAGACGGGTTCAAATCCTTGTGAAGATAAAATACTAACATAACAACTAATATACCTGAATACCAGCATTTGGACCATCAGTATCAATGAGGATAGGTCTGCAGCGCTTATCCTCATTCATCAAGCTAGAATTCTGGAAGTGAGCAATAAGAGCTTCTTTTCCTTGTATGCGAGCGTATGCTAGCGTTGCGACTTTCTCACTGTTGAATTTCTCCCATTTTTTCCCATTGAACACCTATCACAATTGCATCACATTACAAACTTTACTCTATCAATACACAAATTTTTGTGTGATGTAAGCGATTAATTTTAGCCGCAAATAATAAATAATCATTTTCTGAAGCTAACCTGATAGAATGGTACAATCAAGCCAGGACTAGTCATGTTGATGAATGCATATCCAACATTGCATTTGTTCTGCAATCAATGTTGATTCCATGTGAATAGTTAAAAAAATAATAAAAGAAAAGCTGAAATAAATTAAAACATTATGAGTCCAAACTCCTATATTCAAAGTTTAAAGAGGAAAAAACACTTACTCTAAAATCAATTGGAAGATACACAAAATCATAAGTTCCTTTATCCAATTTTTCATCAACGACAGCTAACAGCATCTTGGAAGTATACCTGAAAACATAACCAAAAACATACCAAATGAATATCCAATTTTTTTGCATTAATATGAAAATAATTGATACAAATAGCTAAATCTAATTAATGCCATATAGAAAAATCTACTTACTTGTTAGGAATGTTCTTTATCATAAGCGTTGTTCGGCTATCTTCGCCTCTCTTTATGCAGTCAATATCAAGTTCAAACCGTTTTGCGTCAGCCAAATTCGACGCAACTACATTTCTACGGCTTCTACCACGTTTGTGAGTATCAAATGTGTTAATCATATGGTTTCTACCAGGAAACACCATGCTCCTTTGGTTATGGAAATTGAGTCCAAAATTAGGGATGTTATGTGGAACAAAATCAACACAATGTGGTGTTATGTTACTGAGAAATGTGGTGTTATTTGTTGGTAAAACAGTGCTAATCATATGTGATGGTGACATAGGATGTTGGTTCAATCTTTGCAGGGTAGGTGCTGTTTGAATTCCATCAAAATGTGATGGAGAATTTTGCCACATCGGTCTCGGAGGCTGATACAAGTTGCTCCATTTTACATGATGGCCAGGAAGGGAATGAGGATGAAATGGTAACGAAACTCGAGTATCGAAATTCAACTGGCTTGGAGAACTAGATTCAGTAAATTCACATTGGTTTCCAACTGATTTAACTTTTATTAGAGACGGTAAGGTGTTCGGAACACTTGAAGAAATTCCATGATTAAAAGAAGTTTCAATAGATGGAGCGCGCATCGCAGACAAAGCACCAAGAATTCTTGCAGCATCCATACTACCAGATTTATTGACGCCATGCAAGCCTGATCCAATGTACAAACATCGGTGAGAAAAATACTTTTTTCGACTTAACTCATATTATTTTCAATGCAAAGATTTTTTTATACTGTCAATCAATCTTAACTATCATATCATTAAAAAAATGACTTTTATCTTAACTACTTTTAAAGTCTAATACATGATTGGTTGTTAATTGTTGACAGTGTAAAACTTTTTAGTTACGTTAGTGTATCAAAAATTAAACTTTTTTTCTTCTGCAAAATTGATTATTCATGAACATATTCTCTACCTTGTAAGCTAGTTGTTGGATTAAGAGGAGGGTTCTTCTGATGCAGACAGAGGCTACATTCTGTTTGTACGAAATCTGGATGGATCGGTGGAATCATACTGCAGCCAAATAAAAGATGCGCCGCTATAATTTTTATTTGACAAAAATTTGTACTAAAAAGCGTATCACAGAAAAGTATCGATCTGTTCAAATTCTGCTTCGTTACAATGGCTATTTAACAAAACTGAACAGAAGCAAAAATAAAATTGAGAAAACCACCTTTCTGAGTCTGTAAATTTGCTTGGCTCAACCTTTAACCTCTTCATTGTAGCATCATTTCTATTTAAAGCACGAAGAGCCGTCTCTGCCACTCTAAAATCGTAAAATTCTATCGACTTGTGAAGCCGACTATGAGGGTTTTCATGAATCTGCAGTTCAGTAATGTTAACCAGTCACATATAAATTATATCCTGATCAATAGAAGTGAAACAAATAAACTTGTAACCAAATTTACCTCTTTGATTTCTCCATAAACATTAAATATACGGTGAAGTTCGGTATTCGAAATAGATGAATCATATAAAGATACTGCAAGTCTTCCCTGATTCACACCTTTCTTGGGAGGACTATCCTGAGAAAATTTGTACCATGAATAGAGTCAATGCCATAATCACTTATTTTATAATCCGTAACAAATAGACCATAATTGTTATGATGTATTATCAAAGTCCAATAATTATTAGTGGTTACTATCACAACTTATTCATGCAGACACATCAACAAAATTAAAACATAAGTTTCAATGAGGATTTAAAATGCAACATCTAACCTTTGGAGTCGAATAACAAATTTCGAATTTCCTGCAGCCGAATAGTCTATTCTGGAGTGCTCTCATTGCATTTTGAGCAGCTCTGATATCATAATATGATATCATAACAAACCCAAGATGCGCGCAAGACGGATTAAAAGTGTGAATATCTCCAAATTGCTTCAAATCCATATCAAGATTAAAAAAAAATAAGAAAATTATTATTATCACAATCCACAATTTTCCAAAGGCAACAAAGAAAACAAAAAATGCATACCTCAAAAAGAGCTTTCAATACAGAATCTTCAACATCACTATCAATGTTTCTAACAAATAATGTTCTAGAAGAGTATTCTCTGGCAATTGAGGTATTACATAGCCCAAGTTGACTGTTCCGCGCTTCACCGAGGATTGCAGAAGTATTTTCTCTAGACGATGAATTGTCATCATTTCCAAGATCCAAACCTCCAACACTACTGAAAAGGTCTAGTTCATCCATGTCATCACAAGTGCTATCTCGGACAATGTGGTCATCAGTCACTCCAGAAAACAAATCATCCTCGTTGGGGAGTAGATTTCCAATGATTCGAGCCTCTAGTTCTTCAAGAGAGTCAAAAAGCCTCTCTTCATCATAGTGTGATGCAATTGCATCCACTGATTGTCCATATAAAGCATTATTCGCAGATAATCGCACTGCACCAACCGAAGCATAGAAAGACACGGCATTTTAGCCAGCATTTTTCACAAGAAACCTTAGCATACAATTTTGTAAAATAAAACTTACATTTCCTGCTAAACAAATCTGACAGAGAACTTGAGAAGAGGCTGCTTTCATGCCGATCAGCAATTATGTTAACCTCATTACTATCTGCAAAATTGGATACTTCTTGTAAACTTATGCTAGGTTTGATTCCTTGATCAGAATCTACATGACATAACAAAGTCAAAGAGTAATTGACTGGGCATTAATGCATGTCTATGAGTTTATTTCTGTTTTTATAGTTGACATGACTTGAAATGTTCAAGACCTTATTTCGATAAACAGTTCAATTAAGTGCTTATCGTATAAGTACTTATATATAAGCTACTTCTATGACAAAAGATAAAACAAAGCCAAACTCTATTCATATGTATAATTTTTAGTTGTTTTCATACGTTGTTCTAGAGAGCTTATGTAAATAACCTGAAAACAGCTTATGAACATTTCATTAGTCATTTCCATAAGCTCTCTCACAACATCTATGTCACTAGATAAACTCAAATTGTCTCGAGTAATTTGCAAAGAAATCTACTCCAATAGTACAATCATGACAAAAATAACAGTAATAAGAGAATCAAATCACTTATGAAACTGTTTGGAATAACTTATGGAAACATTTTGTGACATGTTCATAACCTGTTTTCAGCTAGTTTCCATAAGCTCTTCAGGATAACTTATAAAAACAACTTTATAGCTTATATGAAAGCCGTTTGACTTTATTTTACCGTTTGTTATAGAAATAACTTTTGCATAAACACTAATAATACAATCACTTATACTATAAACTCTTAATTAAATTGTTTATCTAAACAAAGCCCAAATAGATTAGTAACACTAACCATGTCCTTCGGACAATTTATCTGATTTCCACCATCCAACTTGACTCTGCAAATAACAGAAAGAGAAAATAGGAAGAAAAAAATAAGAACAAGAAACACCTGCATTGTTAGATTTATAATATTTTACTAAAAACTCCTAAGAACAACACCATGTTCATCAAAATGGAACATTTTTAACAAGAAAAAAGAAGATACCTTATTAGAAGAACAAATATCTTTGGACGAAAACATCGATGAAGAAGAAAAACTGTTGAAATCCATTGATTCAGAAGGCATGATAAGAAGTTCCAAAATGTTCAGATATATAACCAAAAAGTAAATTTAGAAACTTGTTTATATATCTCTTGAACACAACATACAAGGGTAGTGTAGTCAATTCAGTAATTTTGCTTCAGCAACATGAACACTGCAAAGAACAAACACAATTTGTAAGTAAAAATCTCATAAGTTATTATCAGAGAATTAAAAAAAATAAGTTGAGGATTATGTCTTAAAAATAGTTAATCATAAGAGATTATGAAAAATAAACAGGCATTAAATAAATAAAATCATGCACCCTGTAATCAGGCCACTAAAGTGCACGTGGAAATCACACGTTGATACAATAATAATACTAATTGCAAAATCCACTAATAATCTTAAAGATCAAGAAGATCACAAACACCACGAACATATTAAATCATCACTATTATTAGATTATTATATTATTCACTTATGTCAAAAAGAAATTATTATATTATTCGCCCCAACAACATAAAAAACATGGAGAAAAAAAATTAAAGAAAATGTACTTTCAATATAAAATAATTTTACTGTACAATCAATCCCAACTTTTATTTAAAAACCGTAAAACCTGATGTGGTAAATTGAGAACTATGATCGGTAAAATATTGAAAACTATGATCCATAAATATCTTTACACTAGAAATACATATTCCTCTAAGGTTAACAACTTTGGTTAATGACAATTAATCAGGAAGAATTCGAATTTGAATCCAACTAAAACAAATTTTTGTCATGTTTTATCTTTCAAATGAACCGTAAATTGTCAAAGTCTTATTCCTCCAAGAACTTAAGACAAAATAATATATATGATATTTGAGAGAATCTGAATTCAAATCATAATTAAAACAATTTTTTGTTAAGTTTTACCTCTCGCACAAACTCTAAGTTATAAAAGTGTCAATCAACTAAGAACTTAAAACAAACAAAAAAATGCATATCCCTAAATCCCAAAAAAAAAAAACAATTTAATTGAATGTAAGAATAAATAAATACATTAAAAACATAGAATAAAAAAAACCAAAGAATGAGAAGTATATAATTACAAATTACGAAAGTGGAAAAACCAAAGCAAAATGAGCGAGATAGATTATTATGGAAACAACAAGAATTGAAGATAGAAATATATATGTATGAAAAATGAAGAAGAAGTGAGAGAGAGAAAAAGAATAAATTACGGGAAAAGACAAGTGAAAGAATTTGCAGAAAGAAAGGATCTTTGATATGTGTAGCGTGCAAGATATTTCATCTAAAACCTTCTTCTTCTTTTCTAATAATAATAAATAACTGTTTTTTCCTGAATTTCACGTTAACCTTTGAATTAAGTTGTGTTTGAAAATGGGTTTGTTAAGGTGTTTGCCGGAACTGTTAGTTTTTCCGGCTGAGTTGTGAGTTGGTAGTTTTTTCCGTTTTAAAGGGGTCAATGCGGTTTCAATTTCAAATTTTTGTCGTGCTAAAAGAAAAAGTACACAAAAAAGTACTCTTGATCTTGAATATTGATAACAATTCAATATGTCATATCTTAATGCATAGTTTTGAAATGAACTGGAGTTATCTAAGTATTTAATATTGTGGTAAAATGTTAGTCCTGGTAACTAAAATTTTAATACTTCAGATTTAATTAAATATTAAAAATTAGTTTTAATTTATTAAAAAAAAAAAACATGAAAACACGTAAAAGTCAATTACGTAAGTCATGTCAATAACAATTAAACGATTATCTAAGAAGCAATTGAAAGGACATTCCTCTAAATTCAAATGCAAATTAGCATTACATTAGAAGCTTTAGAGTTTTCTGACAGAAGAATGTAGATTTTGCATCATAAGGTATTTTTCTGGCAAGCTTCATAAGCTTTGAAGCATTTTTGTTGATTATCTACGTCAGTACACAAAGTGGGAGCAAAAGGAATTTTGATTCAATCAAATTGGTTCTGTACTGGAATTGATCAAATTGGTTCTATGATTACTTGTTTTTGGTTCGAAGATAATTCTTAAGGTCTTGTCTGGTAAAACCAACAATCTCTATTCCACCGACTTGCTTGGACATATATTCATGAAAATCTTTTGGTCTCAATCCAGATTCATCTGCCAAAACGATTTGTGATGTTTGTGCCTTAGATATGTGTCGATGAGAATGAATTATATGAACATACTCTGGCGACTGAAGAGGGTGATTATGTTGAGCTACAAAGTCAACAATTTTATATTTCCCAATTTTCCGATCAAGTGAAATAACCATATGCGTTTTACATCTTATTCTAGTTTTTGTTCTATGCTCCTCTGCTGGGTGAGCTTGTTTGTCGACACCTCGAATACCCTCTTTGAAGCATGTGAATCTTCTTGAAGTCAAAATCTCATCTTTTTTGTTTTTATTTGCATATTCTCGACGAATAACAAATCCAATTCTTTTATTTTATTCATTAAAAAATTTGTAAGTCGTCGCTTCATATTCTAACTTTATTTCTAAGTGTGGTTGACCATTGGCATTACTTTCTTGCACATTTTTATCATGGATATTGTTCACCCATTTAACTACATAGTCAACTAGTGGATTTGACGATGGATTCATTTTATCTGAGAATGAATGGAGTTATCATGCTAATATTGTTATGCTTGTTAAAAAATAATATTATTATGCAAAAATCATAACAAAAAACAAGATGTAAGAATACAAATATAAAATGTTAAAAAAACAAAGAACATGTAACAAGAAAAAAAAAACCACGATAAAATAAAAAGAGCAAAAATATGTAAACGTGTTGCTTTAATGAGAACCTGTTGGAACATAATGTGAATTTAAAAATTGTTGAAGTCCGCCATTGGAAAAATCTTATATGTTGAGTAGTTTCATCACTATATAAAAATTGTCAAATTTTTGTTGAAGTCCCACATTGAATAGAAAACATACATGGATTTGCTTCCATCACTATATAAAGAGTGTCGATCTATTGTGAAAAGCACACCAAAATTGAATGCATTTCGCAACTTTTTCTGTTCTCCCTCTTATATTCTACTCGATATATTTCCGAGCCACTTCTCTCCTTTCTTTCTGTCTCTTCGATTTTTAGTGATTCTAATACCATTTCCTTTTAGAGCGGTTTTTATGTCGGAATCCCTTCAATTTTTGAGTGGTCATAATACCATTGTTTTTATAGAGCGGTTTTTATGTTGTACCATATATTGTGAGTGGCTTTAACCGTCATGTTGAGAGTGACTTTAACTATCATATTGAGAGTGGCTTTAACCGCCATATTGAGGGTGTAATTCTAGAACGGTTTTCTACAGTGCAGTGGAACTCCGATACAGTGAATATGGATTGTTTTATCCTGGGGACGTCGTGGTTGATAGTCTGTCTTGCACAATTTAGGCAGTGCTGCGAAACATCTTAAAGAGAGCGACCTAATCTGTGACTCAACCCAGTAATATCTTCGATGACATAAATTGATTTTCAAACAGTTTTTGAAATTCAAAAACAACAATTTTAATACGATTCTTTCTGCCATGTCAACCAAAGACATTATTGGATCTGTTTCTTTGAGGCAAACAGAAAAGGATAAGAAAACTGAAGATTTAACCCATGGGAGGGTAATGATTACCTCTTTAAAAATTATATTCTTAATGGACTTGTTGATGATATGTATGAATACTACAGTTCCACAATAGTGTTAGACATGTATAAGATGCTATAAAGAAGAAATATGATACCGAGGAAGTTCGAGCTAAAAAATGTGTTGTAGCCGCTACCTCAAATTTCAGGGTATCAAATAACCGATGATAGATCCGTGGAGGTTCGCCCATATGAAATTTAGAAGATAGCTCATGAGATCATCTCTTAAGGTATGACTTTAGATGAATTTCAAATTGATTGTTATTATCGACAAACTGCCTTTGTTTGGAAGGATTTCAAAAAAAATTCTCTCAAAGTATAAAACAAATGAATTTTCTCTAAAGAATATGATAACTCGTCTCTAGAGATAAAGAAAAAAAATCTTGTTTATGATTTTTTCTAAATAAGGCAGAGTTTACTTACTCTATAGGAGTAGATTTGTACACCAATTTCAAATATGATATTTTTTGGCAAATGGTACATCTGAGGCATGTTTAAATTAAATGTTGAAATTAAGAATGTCTCGTATTGTTTACATGTTATGTGATTTTAATATTTGACATATTAGACTATGTCATGGTAAACAAACGTGTAATTTCAAACTTAAGTAACTCAAGTTTAATACCAACTTTATCTTTAACTGATTTTGAAAATAATGTGATTTTTGTAGTTAAGCTAAAATAACAAAGAGTTCACATAAATTTGTAGTTAGAGAATCTGAGTCTTTAGATTTATTACACTCTGATATATGTGAACTTGATGGACGTTAACAAGAAATGAAAAATGTTATTTTATGACTTTTATTGATGATTGCTTTGACTATACTTTTGTATATCCAATGAAAAATAAAAGTGAAGAGCTTAACATGTTTCAGATCTTTGTAACTGAAATTGAAAATCAATTTTGTAAAAAAATTAAGAGGTTTCGTAGTGATAGAGGAATAGAGTATGATTCTAGTTTATTTAATGAGTTTTATAAAATGCAATGAATTATACATGAAATCACAGCACCCTATTCACATGAAATGAATGGTAAAGTTGAAAGAAAGAATAAAACTCTTACTAAGCTAGTTGTTTTTATTATGCTTTACTCTAGTGCTGCATCTCACTAGTGGGAGGAAATTATTCTGACTGTTTGCTATGTTTTGAATAGACTTCCTAAATATGAAAATAATACATCTCTTTATGAGATAATGAATAAAAGACAATCAAATTGTCTTATCTTCGAACATGGGGTTGTATGGCTTATGTCAGAATTTCCAATCCCAAGCGAATTAAACTCGCTAGTAGAGCCTATGAATGTGTATTCCTTGGGTATGCAGTAAACAATAAAATGTATAGGTTTTATGACCTTAATGGGAAAGTGATCCTAGAGTCAAATGATGTTCACTTCTATGAAAATAAATTATCTTTCAAATCGAGATATAGTGGGGGCAGCAAACCAACTCACGTTCCTGTGACAAGAAGCACCAAAAGCAACAAACAAGGCAAAATAGAAACTCGAAGAAGTAAGAAAGTCAAAGTTGCTAAATATTAGGACCCGAATATACGGCCTATAATTTATAAATTTATTCGACACTTTTTCACCAGTCACTAGAATAACATCCATTAGGGTACTCATTTCTCTAGTAGTTATTCATAACTTGATGATACACCAAATGGATGCTATAACATCTTTAATGGTGATCTGGAAGAAGAAATCTATATGGAACAACCTGAAGGTTTTGTAATTCATGGACTAGAAGACAATGTCTGTAAGTTAGATAAATGACATGAAATATTTGATAACTTGATTTTATCGAATGAGTTTAAAGTGAATGAAATTGACATTTAACACAAATCTGAAAATGGAATTTGCACTATCATATGTCTCTATGTAGACGACTTACTCATATTTTGTTCAAACATTCATGTTGTAAATACTGTGAAATCATTGTTGAGTAACAACTTTGATATGAAATACCTCGGAGAAGCGAGTGTAATCCTAGGAATCAAGATTACTAGGTCATAAAAGGTAATTTTTTTGGATCAGTTTCACTGTTTTGAAAAGATCCTAAAGAAATATAAATTCTTTGACAGTAAACATGCTTGCACACCATATGATCCAAGTGTGAAACTTTTGAAGAACGCTGGTGAAGGTGTTAGACAAACTGAATATGCGAGCATCATTGGTAGCCTCAGGTATGCCATTGATTGTACTAGACCCGACATTGCCTACGTCGTGAGACTGTTGTGCAGGTTTACCGGTAGACCCTAGTATGGATCATTGGCACGCTATTGAAAGAGTCATGAGATACCTAAAAAGGACCACGAGTCTATGATTACATTATCAAAGATTTCCTATGTCCTTGAAAGATACAATGATGCTTATTGGAACACCTTGTGAGATGTCTCCAAAGCAACCAGTGGCTATATTTTTAGTATAGCTGATGGTGATGTATCTTGGAAATCGAAGAACATACGATATTGGCTCAGTCCACTATGGAGTCTAAAATTATAGCACTAGCTACTACTAGTGAATAAGCAAGATGTTTTCTAGTTGATATTCCTTTATGGGAAAATCTATGCCAGTTGTGTTGATCTACTACGATAGTATCGCGGCTATTGCAAAAATTGAAAATCGTTATTACAACGGTAAGAGACGACAAATACGTCGTAAGCACAATACAATTAGAAAGTTACTTTCTAAAGAAGCTGTTATAGTGGATCATGTACGCACTGATGAAAATTTAGCAATCCTTTGACGAAAGGGTTAGCTAGAGAGAAAGTCCTAAATACATCCAAAAATGTTAGGACTAATGCCTATAGAGTCACTCATGATGGTAACCCGACCTAAAAGACTGGAGATCCCAAGAATTAGGTTCAATAGGTAATAACAAGTTGTGAAGTGATATAAGATGAACATGCTATTATATATCAGAGAACCATGATTCATGAAACGATGATAGGATGAGATAATAGAAACTCTTAATGATATCTATACTCCATGTGGAGAAGAGTACTTAGCTACATGAGTACTCTTGATAAACTCACCTATGTGAATGTGGAAGTGGGGCCGCTTCCTATGGAATTTTGAGGCAGAATTATTAGAGCGTTCACTATACTGGGATAGACGTGCAAGGTCATTACACACGGACTTTTGAGAATACACCCTATGAAAAGGTTATATGTGGGTTTGATGTTAGAGATAGAGTTCAAGACTACAAGTCACTCTTGTTGAATCTGAATCTCACTTACTATGCAAAGGTTCAAGTCAAGAGACACATTTTCTTATGCACAATCTTATAGAAGCGTTTGATGCTACTTCAGAAACATTTTTTTAATTCAAGTGGGGGATTGGTTGGAACATAGTGTGTGAATTTAAAAATTGTTGAAGTCCCACATTAGAAACCTCTTATATGTTGAGTAGTTTCATCACTATATAAAGATTTTCAAATTTTTGTTGAAGTCCCAAATTGAATAGAAAACATATGTGAATTTGCTTTCATCACTATATAAAGAGTGTTAATCTATTGTGAAAAGCACACCAAAGTTGGATGCATTTCTAACTTTTTCTTTTCTTCCTCTTATATTTTGCTCGATATATTTATGAGTCACTTCTCCCCTTTCTTTTTGTCTCTTCGATTTTTAGTGGTTCTAATATCACTTTTTTTTAGAACAGTTTTTATGTCGTAGTACTTTCGATTTTTGAGTGGTCATAATACCACGATTTTTATGTCGTACCACATATTGTGAGTGGCATTAACCGTCATATTGAGAATGATTTTAATTATCATATTGAGAATGGCTTTAATCGCCATATTGAGATTGTAATTCTAGAACGTTTTCTACATTGCAGTGGAACTCCTATAGCGTGAATCTAGGTTGTTTTATCTTGGGGACGTCGTGATTGATAGTCTGTCTTTCACAATTTGGGCAGTGCTGCGAAACGTCTTAAAGAGAGCGACCTAGTCCGTGACTCAACCCAGTAATATCTTCAATGATATAAATTGATTTTCAAACAGTTTTCGAAATTCAAAAACAACGTAACCATAGGAGAAGAACTATATAAATAAAAAAGACATGATAAAAAGATTTGACAAAATCAACAAGAACTTGTAAGTTCAAAAGAGAAGAAATTATTTGAACAAAGACATGTAGTAGCGTTGCAGCGGTGCTGCAGTGCAGCGACGACGGCGTGACAAAGAGACAGAGAGGCAACACGAGAGGACGAAATTCCAGTACATAACCAATTTGATCGATTCCAGTACAAAACCAATTGGATTGAATCAAAATTCCTTTCAATTTTCATGGCAGCAACGAAATTGGCTTTGAAAACGTTAGCACTAGAAGCAAAAAGAAGGTGAACGTTACCACTAGAAGCAAATAGGTGGGGCGTGGCGGCAAAGGGAGTATCGAAAAGGGGTTTTGTTTTTACGTGTTTTCATTTTTTTTTTTTAATTAATTAAAACTGATTTTTAGTATTTAATTAAATCTCAGCCGTTGAAATTTAGTTGTCACGTGTCGCTCATAAACAAACTTGACAGAGGCTGAGAAATAGAGGAGATATGGACTCCAAATGTTATTGGTTGAAAATGTAACGATGCACTATTTTTATTCTCTTTACAAATGTCCAATTAGGTGCCTTTACATATGTCTCTGGTACTTGTTAAAACTTTAATTTGAATTTGTTTTGAAAGTTATTTATTTATGGTACGTTTGATTTGCTAAAAAATAAATATTTGTCGTAACAACTTTTATGGGACCATTTTTATTTAGAAACTGATAGTGAGACTCCACAAAATATGGAGTAATGAAACGGACAAAATTAATAATTTGAAGATTTGAAAAATTGAGTTATAAATTTGATGAAATTTGTATTATATTAAAGAATATAATTAATTTTATGGGTTTTGGTTGAAAATTTTGATGAATTTTTTGAATTTTTGTAAAAAAAATAATAATATTATTGTAAAATATAAAAGATCAAATTGTCACTTAAAATTAAAATAAATGACCAAATCGGGAAGAAAAAAAAAAGATAAATGACTAAAACGTTAACTGAAATTAAGTTAAGAGATCACGGGTTATTTAAACTAAAAAATATAGTATAATTAGTTAATATTAAATTGTTAGATCATCCGAATTATAAATTTTATGTCTTAGTTAATCTAACTAGTTTATATTGAACCTTTTGATCTTCAAAGTTATAATATTTAAATCCGAGTTATAAATTTTATGTCTTAGTTAATCTAACTAGTTTATATTGAACCTTTTGATCTTTAAAGTTATAATATTTAAATCGTCGTCATTTTAACTAGATAAGAGTGAATTGTTGAATCGTCAAAATTAAAATTTCTAAGTCATTGTTAGCCTAATTAATTAAGATTGAACCATTGAATCATTGAAATTATAATTATAACTTCGATGATCCAACAAACAATGACTTGAATATTATAATTTTGACGATCCAACTGTTCAATATGACCTAATTAATTTGAACTGTTGGATAATAGAAATTATAGTTTTTAAGTCTTAGTCAATTTATTTAGTTAAGATTGAACTGTTAGATCATCAACATTGAGATTTCTAAGTCATTATAATTTCTAAGTCTTAGTCAGACTAACTACAATTTAAAAATTTCAATTTCGATAATCCAATGATGCAATCAAATCTAATATTGGACCTAAGATCAGAGGTTGCAAACTTCAAGACATAGGTACAAACCTTGTAGGCTTCATTTTTTCCGATTTAAATTTAACTATTTTCAAAAAAGGAATGAAAAGACCTAAAAATAGAAAATAATTAGGTCTTGGTATATATTCAAACAATGATATAGTATAGATTATATATAAATGAAGAAACTACAATTTCTTCGGAAGAACTTGAGTTTGAATCTTGGCTGAATCAATTCTTTAGAATTCGTCTCTAAGACTATAGTAGCAGCTTTGTTTTGGCTAAAATCGAGTGATTTTTTCCTATATACTTTGTTGATAAAGGTGAATCGTGTGGTCTCTTGAGCGCACTTCATTGAATGTACGACCTTCAAATTTTGAATGTTGATTTTGAGATGAATTCCAAGAGGTTAGTGGATCAATTTCACGGTAATAAAGAAAATGTCTCTAATTTATGTGTTATACTTTCTGGTTGTAGACATGGTTTTTCATCCAATTTTGTTAACTCTCGTGTTGAATTTGTTAAGAGACAAGCAAATATTTTAGCAAAACCAATCACATTTAGTTAGTTTCCATATTTTCATTGATATTCCAACATGTATCCTAAAAATTATTATGAATAAAATGATATACTTTATTTTGTAAAACAAAAAACAAAAAACAATAATTGAGGCCCAAATACAATCCCATGTAACTTACCAATCTGCATAATTTAAATAAAATGAATGAATAGAAAGTAAAAAAAAAAGGTGTTTAAGAGGAATATTGCTGCCTAACATGAAACCAAATCTCCAGCTCACTTATATCTCCGTACATTTTCTAGTTCATTTCTTACTTCCTTTGTTAACTTATTTTATTAAGTCTTTTTTTTATTTATTTGGACACAAATTTTGGTTTCTTACATGGAATTTTTTGCGTCAATTGATCTATTAATCTGATTAATTATGAATAGTGTTAAACATATTTTTTGTCGTAACAAAATTGAGTCTTTTCAATTTTAAATCCTACTTAAATTTTAATGTTTTTAAAACTCTCCACAATTTCAGTTGCTATCAAATTTCATCCTTGCCATTAATTTTGATGAGTAGATAAATGGAACGCTGACATTGACAATTATGTGGACATTTTTAGTTGACATGATTGCCACATGTCAAGTGACTCATAAAATTTATTAGTTTTGTTATGAAATATATTTATTTTATTTAATTAAAATAACTTTTTATTAAACTAATTTAATAAAAATTTAATTTTTAATAAAAATTTAATTGTAGTTTTAATTTTTTTATTTTACATTATATAAGATTTTATTCTCCACATTTTAAATTTTATAATTTTGGTCGCTCTATAAATTTTTGAAATTGAATCCACCTCTAATTTTTTGTAATGATGTGACAAATTTCAATGAGATGTGGCAATTGTGTTATGTGTATATGGATGCTAGATCAATATATTAATATTTAATAACTTAATTTGTATATAACTTTAGTGTTTTATCCCATCTTTTGATGTCTGTCACTACCTTGAATGCATGAAATTATAGGAATAGGTGAAAGTATTCTTAATGAGAACCAAAGTTCATATCAGTTTACATATGAGACATGAGATGATTGGTCAAAGTACAATGCATCATAACTGAAGTAGCCACTTTGTAACTGTAAAAAATTGTCAAATTTGAACTTTGTAGGTCATCGATTAGCATGGGTTGTGAGTTAATTTACACGAGTCTTGAAATCCAATATTTCATCCTAACACATGGGTTGTGAATCGTTGTTGTGTATGAATCGATTCACAAAACCTCTTAGAAATTGGTGAGTCGATTCACATGTCATGTGAATTGATTTACATAGTTTGGAATCTTAAGAATGACTTCTAGACCTCTATAAATCGATTTACAAATATGTGAATAGACTTACAAAGTTAAAAATCACGTATGAATGATTTTTAATTCATTTTAAAGTATGTCAATATGTTCTTATCATGCAACTAAGTTTTTGCATGATAAAATATGATTTATGTGTCACTATTTCTCATTCAAATGCATCTGTGAATGATTGATAAATGAGAATTAGTAAACACGTACACTCATTATCTAACTTAGATAAACCTATATTTGACATCTATCAAAATACTAAGTATATCCTACGGAACCTTACAACGACACTGTAGATTATTCATTTAATTTGCAGCTTGCATAGGTCATGAATTTCATAATTGAGTTTTTCTTGTAGGTTTGTGAGTCTACCTACAGATTTTTTGTTCTTAATTTTTTCCGCATTTATGATATGTCCCAACATCCCAAGTGAAACCTAAGTATCTAACATGATACATTTATAATAATTGGTTGCACTTAAAAACAATTAATAGAATATTCAAACATGTATATATAATAGAGAAGTACAAGGTATATGCGAATCCATAGGGTACCGTGTGATAGACATAGGGGACTAAATATCCAAAATACATTAACCATTTCAAAAGACCTAAACAACAAGACTCCAAAAGACACATGTATCCAAGCAAGAAAAACATATTAATCAATTGACCCAAATGTCTCTAGTGCAAAATGTGTAAGGAATGGAAGATAGCACATCCTTCTATATCACAAATTCTTCCTTGATAGCTAAAGTTTATAAAAATAGCACAAGACAAAATATACAAGTAAAAAAGTGGGAACGAAAGGTAAAATAGGCACATAATATGCCATACACAAGCAGTCCAACTGAAGTAACAATAATAGTCACAAGAAATAGGATTTTGAATTGTAACTCTTTAAAAATTAAAGCAAAAGCTATCTCAAATTTAACACTTGGATAGTGGTTAGTTAATCAATAAAGCACATAATGTTCTCAAGTTAATAAAACTAAACAAAATCAGTTTTATGTGATGGGTGATTTAGTGAATGCTTACAACATAAACAAGATAGATAGAGAGAGAGAGAATCACACAAAGTTTATCTGGATTTACCCTACACACTTGTGAGATTTTTTTCCACTGAGGAGAACAATCTCATCTTCTTACACTTTCTTAGATCACACTAGATCAAACACCATGTAGCATTCATTCCTTAACTTCTTTAATTTGGATGAAACAATTTACTATCTTGGACTTCAATTCTTCATGAGTTGGACTTTGTAACACCCCGAGTTTTAAACAGCGCGAGTGTATTTTTTTTTAAACCAAAATAAATAAAAGAATTTTCAGAATTAATTCAAAAGAATTAAAATAAAATAAAATTTAGTCATCTCATAAAATAATACCTCTTAAATTCAAATGACAAGAATAATTAAATAATTATATCGTAAATATAACTAAGTAATTTAATTTTGGGAATTAATACTTTTAATGCAACAAATGGTAATACATCAACAAAAGTTAGTGTCATAATATCTCCAAAAACATCCGGATCACGGCCCACTAAAACATTATCAGAGTGCGGAAAAATACACAATTATCCCAAAATAAATAATTACATCCACTTAGCTCCAAACCCTATACAACAAGTCTAAACTGATCATGCACTAAAGCTACAGTAGCACGGTTTCCACCGCACCCTCTACAAGTCTCGTCTTCACCCAGCTGTCTGTCCCTCTGCGTTGTCCACAAATACGCCGTATGTGAAGATCAAGAAAAACTAACAACGTCTTCGTCGTTAGTGCAACCGTCGGTGGGACGGGTTTGAGAATCATCTAAGGGCAAAGCCCAATTTTCCACAACAATTGTAAAGGGTCACCGACCGAAATTAACAATTACCGCATAGCATTTATGTCAACAATAACAAGTATATTCATGGCATGTTTCAATGCTATAACAAAGATGATAAATAAGGATGCTCACTTTTTAAAATACATGACATCTGCATCTTTGCAAAACAACAAACAATTTAATATAAAAATCATGTTGCAAGTACAAATACAATCAACCATCCCCACAACTCATTGGAAACTTAGAATTCATAAGATACTTGCACACATCGATTTTCACTCATCAACTCATATCTAATCATGACTCACAGGTCAACCATCCCAATGCAATATGTATATGTCAATGTACACAACTCTTGGAATTACCTAGATGCAGTCTCTCACGGACCAACACACGTGCAGTCTCTCACGGACCAACACGATTTACATATGTTAGGCTCTCACAGGCCAAACATGACCATGGTGCAGTCTCTCACGGACCAGCACACGTGCAGTTGCTCACAGACTAGCACGTTTTACGTATACCAAGGTGCAGTCTCTCACAGACCAGCACATTTTACGTATGTTAGCCTCTCATAGGCCAAAACATACAGACGTTAAATCCTCGCACGGATAGAATGGACCACCACGAACACGCGGTCATTTCGTAGCCCATCACGGTTACTACTTAACTTCACAGCCCATCACGGTCACCACATCAACTATGTGGCCCATCGCGGTCACCACCTAACTATGCAATACATGGACATGCTATGGTTTCTCTTCACTGAAAATAGTATGCAAAACAAAATCTGAAATCTAGACACTCCATCACCACCTCAAACCATCTCAAACCATCTTAAACCATCTCAAAAACTCCATATAAGTTTGTTATATACCTTCCAAATGTTTTCCAACTCATTAAGTGCATAAACCAATGTTTAAAATAGAGTTTTTGAAAAAAATCAATCTGTACTCGAATACAGCTTCCTTGTATTCGAATACAGATGCCAAAATAGAGGCAAAAATCATCATTTTCTGTATTCGAATACGAGGATGTCGTAGCCGAATACAGATGCGAAAACAGTGGAAAAAAAACAGCAATTCTGTATTCGAATATGACAGGGTCGTAGCCGAATACAGATGCGAAATTAGTAGCAAAAAATTGCAATCCTGTATTCGAATACGACAGGGTCGTAGCCGAATACAGATGCGAAGTCAGAAGCAAAAATCACGTATTTTTATTCGAATGCAGGGTGTCGTATTCGAATACGAAGTTCCAAATTTGAATAAAAACTGAAATTTAACAGAAGTGTATTCGAATACGCCAGTGCCGTATCTGAATACATCTTCGAACACAGTGAGATATTCCAGAAAACCTTAACACAGTTTCAAACTTTTTCTTTGAAAACCACCACTAACACCATAACACAATCACCCTTCTTTTGAACCACAAAACCCAGAACATTTCTCCACACAACATCAATGCTTCCTTTCACAACAATAGCAAGGTAGTAACATCAATAATAGCAACTAGAAGCAGCACAGCAACAACAACTTACAAACATGCATCATCTCAACAGCATGCATTTTTATCATTCACAAACCACATGCAAGGTAAATTTCAGGATCAACACAACACCAAAACATCATCAATACAGCAACCACGGCAGTAACCAAACGAAACAGCAACAAAACCGACAACACAAACAGTTTGCTCATACATCACAACATGCAAGGCAGTTTCGTTTTCAAAACAGAACATCATATATAATCATCCATCACACATGCATTTGCATCCCTAAATGCAATCTAGAAAGTTGGAAGGTACCCCTTACCTTAGTTACGTTTTCTTGCTTGTTTACGTTACTGCGACAAAAGCCGGTGACACTTCCGCTCGCGTCGTTGCTACCAAAGTTAGTTCTTTAGCACTGTGAAGATGAGAGGAACAACTTTCCTTCTTGACACTTTTTGTTTCGACGCTTGGATTTCCAAGTAATTTGAGTTTTGAGCTTCCCCTTTTCCTCCAACACAAGCAGAACTAGAAGAAGAAAAAGAAAGAAAGGTACACGGCTGAAAGGAGAGGAAATGCTTCTGTTTCTGATTTTCTGAACTTCCTTCTCACTCACAAACATATATATATATATATATAGGCATACATCCTTGCCACCTCACACATAACACATATATATGTAATATAATAATTAACTTGACCCTCAAGTAACTAAACACTCTCGTTGCCACATTGTTGATAGATAAAATCTTAATTAACTGCCCGATATTTAATTTCTTGTAATTAAATTAATTTATCCTTCGTTCAATAATTTTTAATTCAACCTAAAAAATATATATATATATATATATAAATATACATATATAAAATATTTTACAAATATTCCAAAATTACACTTGATATTAATCCATAATTTATTTTAAATTTAAGGGTCTTATAGACTTGCTTCAAATAAAGTAGCTATCAAATTATTTAGAGTCTCATTTGCCTTCTTTGACATTACTCTTGTCATTCGAGTTCCAAGACCTTGAATATTCTATGCTTCATTCTTTGGTTATGCTTTTTATGTGCTCATCACTTTGTATCTCGTTCTTGAAAAAATGAAGGGTTTGATGTGGAAACAGAAGGAGGAAGAAAAAGGGTCGATTGTTGTTTGGGTTTTAGATCTAGGAAAGTGATTTGGGTTTGAGAAGAAGCTATTGTTCTGGGTTTGAAATTCTAAAAAGAAGATGAAATGATTTTAATTTTGAGAGTATATTCTATGTTTATGGGTTTGGAATTTTGAAAGTGTTTTGCACTTGTTCTGGGTTTGGATTGTTAAGAAGACCATGATTTTTCTTGGTTTATTATTTAAAATAATTACTTTCTATTTTAATTAAATATTTTTAAATTTTTAATAATACAACAATGCACAGTAAGCCTTGTTAATACAATCACCATATGTTAAATGGTGCCATGCCAGCACAAATTAGTCACCTCAATATTTTTTATTAAAAAAATATTTATAAAGGAATATTTTCAAACTTTTTTGACATTGCAGGGGTATAAATCTAAAAAAATATGTTTACAGAGATTAAAATGAAAATGACTCATATTTACAGGGATCTAAAGCATATTAAGCCAAAATATAATTAAGAAGTTTGTTATCTTTAAATATAGATTTTGCCTCAACACAAACATCCATCTAGTCAACCATATCAAACTGAAGGTGCAAACACGAGAAGGGGGTTGAATTGTGTTTGACTAACTTGAATACTTTTTGGTTTTAAAACAAAACCAGTTATGTATAAATTAAAACAGAGTTAGCCGCGAATATAAAGTAAATAAAAACTCAGAATTTTATACTGGTTCACCGTTAACTAGGCTACGTCTGTTGGAATCAAGTTGGTTCTAAGTACTTAGGATTTTGATGCTTACAAATGTACTCAATGTAAACTTATTTTGTACTTCAAATTATTAAGTTAAATGCCCCAGAAACTGAAGGAAACAGAAGCAAAGATCAAAGGAAAATGAATTCTGGAATTTCCAGAAGATGTTCCAGGATGTCAAAACATCACCAGAGGATATGTTTGGTGGCCCAGAACAGAAGGAAGAAAAATCATAATGAAACATGGATCATACCATTGGAAAGCCTGCCAGAAGGAGAGTTGTTCTAGACAAACAAGAATCAAATATCAATTTTATTCTAGAAGTTATTCTGACCAGAAGATGGCGTGGCAGTGAAAAATTACACAGTCCAGACTTGTTCCAGACTTGACCAGAAGGTATGTTTATGAGTCCAGAACAAAAGGATCAATTTAGATTTGACCCAGATCATAAGATAGCATGATTCAGGGCATGGAACTAAGTCCACACCAAAAGAAATGAGTTCCAGAATCAATCCAGACCTGGTCCAAAATTAAAGGTAAAATATCTAGACTGAAATATTTTTTGTTCAAGTTAATTTCAGTTTGTTCCAGACCAAAGTTCAGAATCTGTCCAGATCAGAGTAAAAATTTCCAGATCAATGGTTCAGAAATAACTATTTGGTCTAGTGATGGTCCAGATCAGAAAATCAGACCATGGCCCAGTGGTGGCCGAAATCAGAGGGTTAGGAAGTGTGGTCCAGGAATGGCCGAAATCAGAGGATCACATAATATCAAATAGGCTGGTCCAGATGTGGACTATCGCATTAAGATCCAATGGTGCAGATTTGATCATGAGGATTAAAGAATCTGAGAAAAATGCTCAAAACAGAAGCGGAGTAAAATGCTCAAAACAGATCAGTAAGCAAAAGGCTCAAAACAGAATCTGAGCAAAATACTCCAGAATATTTTCAAAACAGATTAATCTAAATATACTGCAGAAGTAAAGCATCAGTGAAGTTCTAAAGTTCAACTATAAATAGAGACTTAATGCTGAAGAATAAATAATCGAAAATCACAAAAGAGTCATACACTTCCAAAGCAACAAACACCCAAATTTTCATAGAAGTCAATTGTGAGTTTTAGCTTTCAAGAACCAAGTACTCGTGTTATTTTCTTTTCACTATGGCAAATCTAAGTTGTTGAAGTAGAGTCTACAATCTGAGGGAGTCAGTAGAGGTAGCAGGGTACTTGGCAATTAGATAGGGTTGTAACTAAGTTGTTGAAGTAGAGTCTACAAACTGAGGGAATCAGAAAGGGTAGCAAGGTACTTAGCAATTAGATTCATAGTGTTGTGATTTCTTCTACAATCTGGGGTTGTCAGATTGGCTGAAGACAAGGTTGTTTTCCTCAAGAAGTCTAGGATTGTAGACTCTTGAGAAGACTGACTTGGAGGGTTAGTAGCAAGGTTGTAATTCAAGATTGAATTAGTGAAATCCTTCAAGGCGAAGGGACTGGACGTAGCCTCGTTAACGGTGAACCAGTATAAAATCTGTGAGTTTTTATTTTATTTTAATCCGCTGCTAACTCTGTTTTAATTATACATCAAGTTTTGTTTTGAAAGTATTAAAACAGGAAAAGTATTTAAGTTAAGTCAAACACAATTCAACCCCCCTTCTCGTGTTTGCACCTTCAATTGGCATCAGAGCTCGGTCTCAAGGCTGAGCACTTAACAGTGTTTGAGGAAAGGTCCAAGGCGTTCAATATGTCAGAAGAATTGGGAAACAACATCAACAGACCACCACTGTTTGATGGAGAAAGGTTTGAGTATTGGAAGGACATAATGAGAAGCTTTGTCATATCTCAAGATCCTGAACTATGGAAGATGATAGTTAAAGGATACACTGCACCAACTGATCCAGAAGATCCAACTAAAGACTTAGACTTGGATGATATGACACGAGATCAGAGCAGATTACACAAACTTCATCACAAGTCCAGAACCATCATGGTCAGTGCAATCACATTCAAGGAATTTGATAGATGCACAAATAAAGAAACAGCAAAGAGTATATTCGATAATCTGGTTCTGATCTATGAAGGAACCAAGCAGGTTCAACAAACAAAGGCTAACATATTGGTCAGAAAGTATGAGTTGTTCAAGATGGAAGAGGATGAAGACATTGACACAATGTTCTGCAGATTCCAGACTTTGGTATCAGGACTGAAAGTATTAAACAAAAGCTATACCACTGAAGATCATGTCCTGAAAATTCTGAGAAGTCTACCAAAAAGGTGGAGACCAAAGGTCACTACAATTCAGGAAACTAAGGATCTGAGTACCTTGAGGCTGGAAGATCTTATCAGCTCACTCAGATCTCATGAAATAGAACTGGAAGAAGATGAACCTAAGAAGAAGAAAAATCTGGCTCTGAAATCGAAATAGAAGAAAGCTGCAAAGGCAGAATCAAAATCAGAGGATAGTGATAGTGATTGTGATGATATGGCATACTTAACCAAAAAGATGGTTAAGATCTGGGAAAACAGGAAGAAAAGAAACTTCAGAAAGAAACATAACAGCAAGGATAAGGAAGAATCTGACAAAAAGAATATTGTTTGTTATGGATGCAATAAACCTGGACATATCAAGTCAGAATGTCCTAATCTGGAAAAAGGCAAACAGCATAAGAAAAGTTCCAGATACAGAAAGAAAGGTCTGATGGCTGCCTGGGATGTATCAGAATCAGAGGAAGAATCTTCTGATGAAGAAGAGGCAGAAACAGCAAAGATGGCTTACATCAGGTCTGCTTCTAGTCTTCATAAAAGCATGAATTCCAGAGGGAAAACAGGCAGAAGGAAGAGTGATAGAAGCAATCACTCAGGCAAGTCTGGAAGCACATCAGAGGAAACAATTCTGTCTCTGATGGCTCATACAAATTCAGGTTCTGAATACTGCTCTGAAACAGAATCAGAAGATGAAGACAGTGAGGTATTTTCTGATCTTTCTAAATCTGAATTAATTGATACTTTAAAGGACTTGTTAAATGCAAATAATAAGATGTCTTTAAAACTGAAATCTCTTAGGGAAGATAAGAGAAATCTTACCAAAGAAGACCAAGTTTTAAAGAATCAAATTTCTGAGTATGCAACTAAAATCAAAGATCTTAAAACTGAAGTTGCAAGACTCAAGTCTGAAAACCAAACTCTGAAAAATAATAATTGTTCCAATTCTGAGACTGTTTGTAAATTTGATATGCATGAGCAATTTTTTCAAAACTTTATTTCAAATGGAATGGAAAGAAGTAAGTATGTATCTATGATTTATGGAAACAGTAACTTTGGAAAGAGAGGTCTTGGTTTTACAGAAACAAGTACTGAAAATAAAAGTGCTTATTCTGATGTTCTATATATTGTCTATGCTAAGAAATGTCACTCTGAATTATCTTGTCCAATGGTAATATCTGAACAAGATCAGAGAGCTGTTACAACTAACAAACCTAGACCCAATCAGTTCTGGGTACCAAAAGATCAAATTGTATATGTTGCAGATGTTCTGAGCAACCAAAAGGAGACACCAACAATTGTGCCTGGACAATGGATGTTGGCAATGCACAAGCAGAAGAAGGTTTATGTTCCTGCTACAACAAGACAAAGGCAATCTGAGTCTGATAGAAGAAGGTCTGGTCAACACAACCAGAACCAGAATCGGAATCAGAACCAATACTGGAACCAGACTCAAAACTGGAACCAGAACCAAAACAGGAACTTGAATCAAAACAGGAACTGGAATCAGTATTAGAAGCGCAGATACTGGAATCAGAATCAGAATCAACTCTGGAACAAGAATCAGAATAAATACTAGTACCAGAATCAGAATCAACTCTGGAACCAGAACCAGAGTCAAATAAGAAGTTACAAGAATCATCAGAGGAACATGATTTATCAACCAAAGCAGAATCAAGGAAACTGCTCAAACAGGCCAGAAGAAGAACTGGCTCTAATGGCTCAAACAAAAGCCAAAGTCAGAATCTGAGTCTGACTCTAACTCTGATTCTGATAGAGAAAAGGCAAGGTATGATCAGCAACACAAAACATGGTATCTTGACAGTGGCTGCTCCAAACACATGACAGGAGATAAATCTATGTTTCTGAATTTGACTATGAAGAATGGAGGCAAAGTTTCCTTTGGAGGAAACCAGAAAGGTCAGATTATGGGTACAGGAACTGTTGGTAACACTTCTTCTCCCTTATCTATTAAAAATGTTCTGTTTGTTAAAGGTTTAAAACACAATCTTCTGAGCATAAGTCAATTAAGTGACTGCAAATATGATGTTATCTTTAATCAAAAAACTTGCAAAGCGGTTAGTCAAATTGATGGGACTGTTTTATTTACTGGAACTAGGGAGGATAATGTTTATAAAATTGATTTGTTTAGTCTTGCTAAGCAACAGGTTAAATGCTTATTATCTGTAAGTGAGCAGAATCTGATTTGGCACAAGAGGCTAGGACATGTAAACCCCAGACTCATATCAGAGTTAAGCAAACTCCAGTTGGTAAGAGGGCTGCCCAAGGTAAGTTCCAAAACTGAGATTCTGTGTGAAGCATGTCAAAGAGGTAAACAAACTAAAAGCTCTTTTAAAACTAAAAAATGTGTTTCTACCTCTCAACCACTTGAACTGCTTCACTTAGATCTGTTTGGTCCTGTTCAAATAGCTTCTCTAAGTGGTAAGAAATATGGCTTTGTGATTGTTGATGATTACTCAAGGTGGACTTGGGTAAAATTTTTAAAGAACAAAGATGAATCTCACAAAATATTTATCTTATTCTGTAAACAAGTTATGAATGAACAGAGCACTAAGATCATAACCATCAGAAGTGATCATGGAGGTGAATTCGAGAACAAGTACTTTGAAAAATTCTGTGATGAGAATGGCATCTCTCACAATTTCTCATCCCCCAGAACACCTCAACAGAATGGAGTGGTAGAAAGGAAGAACAGATCACTGCAGGAGATGGCCAGAACCATGCTGAATGACATGAAGGTTGCCACCTATCTCTGGGCAGAAGCTGTCAACACAGCCTGCTATATTCAGAATCGAGTCTACATCAGGTCCATCTTGAATAAAACTCCTTATGAACTGTGGAAAGGTAAGAAACCAAATATTTCCTACTTTAAGCAATTTGGTTGCATCTGTTTTATGTTGAACACTAAAGATAACCTAGCTATGTTTGATTCTAGATCTCAAAAAGTGTGTCTTTATTGGCTACTCTGAGAGATCAAAAGCTTATAGAGTGTTTAACAAAGAAACTAACACTGTGGAAGAATCAATCCACATTAAGTTTGATGATAAACAGCTTGACTCGTAAAAGTCAAAGCAAGATGAGAAAATTGCAGGTGAACCAGAGGCACAGGAATCAGAAGCTGAACCAGAAGCAGAATCTGAGAACAACCAAGCTGAAGAAGAACATGTTGACTCTGAAAACAAGTCAGAGGGAAAGAATGGATGGAAGTACAAATCTTCACATCCAGAATCTCTCATTATTGGCAGTACAGCAGAACCTCTAAAGACCGGATCATCAAATAGAGAAACCAGTCTATTTGGTTTACTCTCAACAATTGTACCCAGCAATATTGATGAGGCTTTGGCAGAGGAAGGTTAGATACTTGCAATGCAAGAAGAGCTGAATGAATTCCAAAGGAATGATGTTTGGGATCTGGTACCCAGACCAAACAAAAACATTATTGGAACCAAGTGGGTTTTTAGGAATAAACTCAATGAAAAAGGTGAAGTGGTAAGGAACAAAGCCAGACTTGTAGCTCAAGGATACAGTCAACAGGAAAAGTATTCAAGTTAAGTGCAAACACAATTCAACCCCCCCTTCTCGTGTTTGCACCTTCAATTGGTATTAGAGCTTTATCATTTGCACTGATCATAATATAATGCTGTATCAAATGGATGTCAAAAGTGCATTCTTAAATGGCTACATAAGTGAAGAAGTCTATGTCAAACAGCTCCCTGGTTTTGAAAATTCTAATTTTCCAGACCATGTTTTTAAACTTAAAAAGTCTTTATATGGTTTAAAACAAGCACCAAGGGCATGGTATGACAGACTTAGTAACTTTCTGCTTAAGAATGAATTTAATAGAGGCCAGATTGATAATACATTATTTAGGAAATCTATTAAAAATGATATTCTGATTATCCAAATTTATGTTGATGATATCATATTTGGATCAACTAATGGCACCTTGTGCAAAGAGTTTTCTGATCTAATGCATAAGGAGTTCCAAATGAGCATGATGGGAGAACTTAAGTTCTTCCTGGGAATTCAGATTCATCAAGGTAAAACAAGTATACTCATTCACCAATCTAAATGCACCAAAGAACTTCTTAAAAAGTTCAAGATGAGTGACTGTAAGCCTATGGCCACCCCCATGCACCCAACCTGCTCACTTGAGAAAGATGAAACCAGTAAAAAGGTAGACCAGAAAACATACAGAGGTATTATTGGATCCCTTCTATATTTAACTGCTTCTCGACCTGACATTATGTTTAGTGTTTGTGTCTTCATAATCTTCATTTTGAGCGTCTAGTCACAATTAAGGTTCCTTACCACTCTTCAAAAATGTGTTACACCAATTTTATTTAGATGTTTCATCTCAAACTCAACTATACAAATATGGGTGTTCTATTTCTAAATATGATTTATAGTAGCCTCTTATATTATATTTGTAATTTGATTATTAAGTTAAAAACTCTTATTAGTGGTCACAAAGACATACCTAATTGGATCCTATCCAATGATGGGAATTTCAACCTCAAATCAACTAATAATTTCATTAGTAGTTTGAACAATGATACTGCTAATATGGATTATTTGTTTGATCAGGTTTGACATTGAAAATGTTCAACTCGAATTTGTATAATTCTCTAGAAGATATTCCATGGTTTCCTTCTTACAAATGAAGTAAGAGATCATCTGCATGACGAAAGACAACATCTATCTAAGGTGTCAATCTCAATGAGAAACTATTATGCATATGTTTTAAGATTGTGAAAATACTCATAATTTTGGAACCATTTTATCTTACAAGACCACGTGGCAAAGTTTTATGTCTTGGCTTGCATGATTGATTGGAATGGTATATCACTACAACACTAATTTACTTATTTTCTTTAGAAAGATAGCAATAAAATTTTTCTTTTTTTTTTGAGAAATTGAACTTTTAACTTAGTTTTGGTAGTTATTTTTCTTTTGTATAAGAAAAATATACAAGCATGAATTTTATAGTCTCGTAGATAGGATTAGAAAAATGCTATTAACTAATATTAATTAAATAAATAATATTTTTATTTCTTTTAAATAATATATACCCGTGGATCACACCTAGGGATGGGAATAGGCCAAGCCAGACTTTGAAAGGCCTGAGTCTGACCTACGATTAATTTTTTAGGCCTACGACCTATCATAAATTTTTTTTTTTCGGTCTGACCTGACCTTTTTAAAAATATAGTTTGACCTGAAAGCCTATTTAAAAGCCTTATTCACATTAAAACATTTAAATGTTATATTTTACATTTTTTTTAAAATAGATTAAATTAGATAGTTTTATATAAAAAACTAATAAAATTATAATCAAATCTAATATAATAAAATAATATTAAAACAATCTAATTGATAAGCTTTAAAATAGGAAACAATAATATTAATAAATAACATTAATAAATAAAATAATAAAATATATATATATACTTTAAAATAGAAACAATAATATTAATAAATAATAATAAAAAATAACATTAATAGATAATATATATATATATATATATATATATATATATATATATATATATATACCGACTTGTCAGGTCTAATAGGCTTTTATATAAGTCTGAACTTGACCTATTTAAATAAATAGACTTTAAAATAGCTTAAACCTAATCTTCTTATTAAACAAGTCAGACCAGACCAAATTATAAATAGGTCATACCATAAACTCCTAACAGAGAGACTAGCCTATTCCCATCCGTATTTACACCTCTCATATCAATCATGTAGTGTGCATTTACTCAAAGTATGAGACTAGTGCCTATTAGTGTAGTGTACATGTACCTTAATCAAGGTTTTGTCAAAGGTGCAAAAAAAGAAGAAAAGAAAGTAAGTGGCTTTAATGAATGGAGGGACCATCCATAAGCACTAACATTAACCATTAAGCAAAGATTAGAGCAAAATTATTCGATAATGAGATAAGATAGATTGAGAAAGGAAATAAATGTTTACTGAGTGGAATGAAGGGTAGCATGCCCTTATCTCATGGTCCACCACACATTATTTTTTTAGCAAAGACTAATACTTCTTTTTTATATATAAAAAAGACTAATAACTTTTGTATGAATATATGAAATTTTGACTAATTAAAAGGGGATTTCACATTATTCCTCTTTGATTGTTAGCAGATTTTGAGGATTACAAAATCTCTAAAATCTTTCCCTCTCTAATTCCCTTCTAAAACCTTTTTGTCATGCACTTTACTAAAGATAAATAATAGGTTTAATTCATATATCATCATATTCACCACATGTAATTTTTTACAATGTCAAAATATTTTATATCATCAATTAATTATAATTGTTTCTTTAAGTTACACGTATAATTAATCAAATATATTTTATTTAAATTTAGTATAAATATATTTAACTTTAATTTATATTTAAGACGGGAGAAAATAATATAAAATTCTAAAGTATAAAAGTGATCACATAAACATTAAACTCTACATAAAATTAGAAAAATGGTAGTAAAATTGATAGAAAAAAATGTAATACTAAAACTGCACATAGTTACATTAGAGGTTGTAGGTGGTATTTTACACGTTACATTAAACCTCCCAATCAAGAAGGGAAAACTACCATTGAGATCTCCTACACTTAGAAAATGACCTAAAAGAGGTATTAAGGATTAGACAATGAAATGAAAGTGGTGTATGAAGAATTTGATGTCAAACCAACCCAACAAGTAACCTTTACAAACAAAGAAAATCCCATTTAATTTGAGAAATTAAAGATAAGGATATGACCCCAATAAATAGTAATCAATAATAATTACTAATTAAATAAATTAATTAAAAAACCCTTATTAAGATGTTAAGGGTCAATAACCTACTTAGTATTCACTACAGCCAGTAAAAAAGATAAAAAAATAAATAAAATTAAAAGTTTAAAACCCTATTTCATCAGCAAAAGCCACTAAACAAAAATCAAAACCCTTTCTCTATCTCTTTAATATTAATCAAAATCAAAATCTCCTTCACTCTTAAGGAGAGAAAAAAAAAAAAAGCATAAGCTATTAAGCCATGTTCTAATGTTCTAAAGCTAAACCTTCTTTTTCTTCTTTTTTCTAAACGCCGTAACGGACATTCACAAAGGCACCGTCACAAACACTCCCTCGTGCGTGTCACGTGACTTTTCAAAACCCTAATTCCTTTATGGCTTTAGATCAACCCTCAAATCCTAATTCCGTCGACGGCGAAGGTAACGGTAACGGTAATGGTAACGGGACGCCACCGTCGGCCGCCGTTAACGGCGGCGAAGATGGGAGACCAGCGGCGAGGCTGCCACGTTGGACGAGACAGGAGATTCTGGTTCTGATTCAAGGAAAGAGCGATGCGGAGAGCCGGTTCAAACCGGGTCGAAACGGTGCAGGATTCGGTTCGAGTGAACCGAAGTGGGCGTTGGTTTCTTCGTACTGTATGAAACACGGTGTGAACCGTGGACCGATTCAGTGTCGGAAGCGGTGGAGCAATCTCGCCGGAGATTATAAGAAGATTAAAGAATGGGAATCTCAGGTGAGAGATGAAACGGAGTCGTTTTGGTTGATGAGGAATGATTTGAGGAGAGAGAGGAAATTGCCGGGTTATTTTGATCGGGAAGTTTATGATATTCTAGATTCTCCGTCCGTTGCGGCGGCGGCAACGGCGGCAATGGTTGCTCCGATCGATGTGAAGGTTTCGGAGGCGGTTGGTGATGAGGAGGTGCATCTCTATGATAGTAATCGGAAAGTTAGTGGTGAAGATGGGTTGTTTTCGGATTTTGAGAGGGATGAGATTTTGGTTCCTACCAAAGATGTTCATGTTCCTTCACCTGTTCCTATCTCAGGTTGGGCTTTTCTTCCATGGATTTTTTGACATCCTTTGTGATTTTATCAAATTCCACAATTGTGTTCTTATTGTTTCACAGATACTTTAGATTGAAGGCTTGTCTGATGTGTCAGTGTCCGATACTGACACCATAGTGACACATGTTACACTCGATAAGTTCTATTGTCTTAAATTATTAATGGTGTTAGGGTCAATGTCATTTCTGGTGTTCGTGTCAGTGTTGTTTCTAGTGTCCCTTAGTGTTATTGTCTAGTTAGATACAATTGATATGGTCTGGGTCAATGTTGTTTCTGGTGTTCGTGTCAATGTCGTTTACAGTGTCTGTGTTAGTGTTACTGTCTAGTGTGAAACAATTGATATTGTGTTGTCGTTGTTATGAAAGTGTAGAGTTTCTAGGTATGTCACTAGCATTCATGGTTTTGGGGAAACCACTATTTTGATATCATGACATACTATATTGTCTACTGATTTTTTATTCTAGCAATAGTGTTTTATGTTGTAAAGTTGGAAGGTTTGGTGGCAATGGTACTGTGATTCAAGTTTTTGTATATTATGCTGTTGGCGTCTTTGATTAATTTTGTTTTTTTATTTGCAGAGAAGCAGTATCTGCCACTACTCCATGGCTGCAAAGGGGATGGCAATGCTCAAGGTAATAGTGTTCTTGATGAATTTGATGATGAATTGAAAATCATGTTTAGTTTCAATACTAGAATGATATGGTTAATCAGGTAACAGTTGCTATGCACTAGTTCTTATGCAGTGTACTTGGGATAATGATGCACTCATAGTTTTAACCGATTGATAGAAATCCTATGAAGTACGGATACTAACATGGACACTAGACACAATACTGGTAATAATTTGATAAATGAATTTATGGAATGTAATCATTGTGTCAATGTCGTCGGTGTCAGACACAAGGATACGTCTTCCATCAGAATTGTCGGTGGTACATAATAGAAATCTATTTAAATCTCGGCCGTGTTGCAATTCTTAATAATGCAAAGAACCGTATTTGAATGTGGTGTCGGCTTGTCCTCTATGATAATTTCATTGCGGTTGTGTAGATATTAAAAATCGTGATGTTAGGACTCAAATTTCACAAGCGTACTTTTTTTTCAAAACCCTGGATGTACCAACGCACCAATTAAAACTGGTATTATGATGATTTGAGAGTTGATACCTTATATTTGTTTCCACATGGCTTGTTATTATGTTGTGAAAACAACTTTGATAATTTTTGCTTCAAAACTTAGGCCCCTACTCATCTTACCAAGATGATGTGATAGGCCTGAAACATAGTGCCTATTATATTCAAAGTGCTTCATCACAAGATGACCAGTACAGAAACATGAAAGCTACATCGATGTCCTTTCTGTCTCCAAAAATGGTGAATTTATCTGCTTATGTACCTCTCATTTAAGTTAAAACCCTTTATGAGACAGCCTGCTTTCTTGTCCATCATTTTATATTTGTTGGTTTCCTCTTATTTTCGATGCTACTACCGGTTCCTATTGCTGCTGAATTCTGATTAATTGGTACTGGGTAAGGCCAATTGCTGACTCAACTATAAGTTAGTTTTCTACTATTACATCTGGGATTTCAAATTTCAATAATGCTAGGACACAATAATAGGATTGCACCGAACCACATTTTTACAGCCTTTGGGCAATCAGGACTTAATAGGATACGCATCCAATAATGCTATGTCAGCCTTTGGTCCTGAAATTGTAGACATCAGGCATTTTGGTCTCTGAAATTGATAAAATTCCAAAATGATGTCTAACAATAGTTTTTTGGATCAATTAATTTTGTTCTTGAAATTGTCTTGAAAAGACTAATGTGTAGATCTTGAAATTATCTTGGAAGGACTAATACCATAAGTCACAACTATTATAAGGTTAAATTGGTGAGTCACTCCTTTAAATTATCTTGAAAGCTCAAGTATAAATCATGTATCTCTATAAAATGAATTTGATTGAAATTCTTTACATATAAGTCAATGATGTGTACTAGATTTCCTGGAAACTTGCCCAAGTATTGCTGCTTAGACTAACAGTTGACACATTTCTTGAGAAGTCGTTGTATTGCACTTTAGGTCTCCTTGTGAAATTTTTCTTTTGGGGTCCACAATCTACACCTACCCAAATATTTATTTGACCAACTATCTTTTACAATTCATGTCTCAAAATAATATTATCACTTATCATGAATGGCAAACTTTCTTATCCACAAGCTTTAATTATGCCATTACTTACAACTTTTGAGCTTAGCTTAGGATGTAAGTACATATAATAATCATAAAGGTACTAGGATCAAAGGTGCTGGTTTGACTATCACAATCTACTAATGACATCACAAAGGGTGTATAGCCCAGTGATATGGCTAGGGACATTGAAGGAGTTTCATGAAGGAGGCTTAGGATTCAATCTGTACTGCTAACAAATTCCTTATTCCCCTAACTAATTACTAATCACTAACATTTGTTCTATAACAATTTACTAATGACATCATTCAATGATTGGAATTTTTTTTATACATTCTTTTGCTTTTATAGGTGCCAACAATGAGAAACAACCAGCCACAAATCCAGGAATGGGTTCTACATCTCAAGGGGAACGAAAGAGGAAACGGTTTGCAACCGATGGAGATGAAGAGGAGGAAACTTTGCAAAGTCAATTAATTGACGTGTTAGAGAAAAACGGCGAGATGCTACGAGAACAACTAGAGGCTCAGAACATGAATTTTCAGCTGGATCGCCAGCACCAGAATGACACTGCAAGTAACATAGTTGCTGTGCTTGATAAGCTTGCAAATGCTCTTGGGAGAATTGCTGATAAATTGTAGCGTGCAAGATCAGAGTAGTGTACATAACATTTGGGGTTCAACATTAGTGGGTCCTTTCATTATTTTTTTGGTCACTTGTTACTTTTTTCTTTAGTGTTATTATTATTATTATTATTGCTGCCATTTATAGGACTAGGACTATATATATACAAACATTTGGGAGTTACTGCATTTATTCTCTTTTTGAATTGAGGTTTCATGAATCTTTTCTTGGTCAATAATATTGGTTGTACAGACTATATTATTTAATTGGGTGCATTTTAATTAATTTTCTTTCTAATAATTTATGAGATTTTTGTTAAGAGTTAGCAATAATATTTTGAAAAAGAAACGTGGTTAACCTTGGGTTGAATTGTTTTGGTTTTTTTTTTTAATGCTCGTGCTTTTTTTCTCTCTCATTATTATTAATAAATGAGAAAGGATTTTTCTGACGTACCTGTCACCTTTGTAGATCATTGAGTATTTTCTTGGTAATAATTAACAATTGCTGAGCAAAACACTCTGGCTGTATTTCTTTGTTATAATACAGCTGAACTCTCATGATTAGACTCGATAGCATGCTAACTAAATATATATATTTGAACTTTCTCAATAATTTTCTTTCAAAATATTTTATTTATGCTCTTGAAAAAATATTTTTTATTTATTATAAATTAGTCACCAAAGGTGTATTTCAGGTTGAAGTAGTTTCATGAAAAATTTAGGATTCGATCATTGATTTGATTTTAATAAATTTTTCCTATCTCTAATTAAATTAATAATTAGTAACATTTACCTATAAAAAAATTATAAACTATTTCAAAGAATGAAGTAACGGTTTAATAATAATTCAATCAATATTTATAAAATATATATACTTTTCACCTCAATATTTTTTCAAGTTTCTCATGTATTTAAAAGTATATTTTCTTTTTGACAAATTGAGAAGTATACTTTTGAATCATATAAATCATGCGAAAATGTATTTTTTTTTATATATCCAAATTCATATTGGAATAGAGTTTTTCCCAACTCGGTGTAACAAAAATATGTTCAAAAGAGTAGCAGATGTTAACAATCAAGAATAAGAGGTTCAATTATGTAAAAAGGAAAACATAAAAATGAAAATAAAGGATTATTATTATTATTATTATTGAAGATGAGCATCTAAAAGACTTGAGTTGTGTGTAGTCAATCACCCTTGTAACAACATGCAATTGTGCGATCTCAATTGTCTCAAATTTTAAAATTAAAATTCATTTAAAACATAAAATATCTAATTTTAAATCTGAACTATTTAATTTTAATTAAACTGTCAAAATTATGTAATTAACTGCACCTAATTTAAATCCACATGCGAGAGGCAGTATGGGGGAAGAAGTAAAAAGAGAGAGTATTGGGGGGAGAGAGTGGGATCCACTAAGTATGGTATGGAAATGGAGGGAAACTCAGTTTGGGCCCACTACAGTACAACCCAACCATCTCTTTTCTTCACACAAAAATAAAGATATTTATTCACTACACGCTCTATTGTTGAGCGTGTCGCACACCACATGCCACCAAACATTAACATGCTCTCAAGTCACTGTTTGAAAAATATTTTATTTTTAAGATTAAAATAATAATTTAAATTATATTGATACGATAAAATAAAAATAAATATATATTTTATATTTTCAACATTTATCGTATTAACGTTTTATTTATAAAAATAAGGAGAATTATAAATTATTACTTTAAAAGAGTATCATTCATAGTAATATAATTCATTTTTAATATATCATTTTCAATTTCGTGACTTATAATAAATATTATTTTTGTTATTTATATATTAAAAAATAATTATAAATAAAAGACATATTAATAATTTTATCAAAACATTCTTGTTAATAGTTGATGTATCTTCTCGTAAATATAAAATAAAATATAATATTTTTTGTAGTAATATATATAACATAGTCATTAATGATAATTTTATTTTCAAAGTGACAATTATTGTTAGATAGAGATTATTGAGTTATTAGAATAAAAATTGTAAAAACATTGTTAATATTTACTACCTCGATAATAATGAGTAAAAAATTTAAAGTATATGCATTATTATGCAAAACTTAATATTATAAA
>JBBPBO010001986.1:52069369-52084175 GCA_037974295.1 Cicer cuneatum
AATCACCTTACAATATAGATATTTTAAAAAATATTTAGAAAAAAAGAAAAACAAAGTAGCTCAATAGAAAATAATAAAATATTAAGATATAATCAGATAATTATATTAAAAGTCTTTCTACATTAATACTCAATCTTTAATATATTGAAGAATTTTTAGTTTTACTATTGAATGGCTGAAATTTATGGTTGATACTTAGAGTCAACATATTTCCATTCATTATATATTAATATTAATCACAAAAATTACCTTAGAGATATTTAATATAATGATATAGAATTATAATTTTATTTCAGATATATACATCTAATATTAAATACGAGTATATAAAAACATTATAGTAGTAAATGCACTTCACAATTATTATTATTATATTTTTACAATAAAGACAAAAAATAGGAATTGTCCCAATACAGTTATTTCAAATAACTTAATAATTAAATTAACACATTTTAAATATAGAGTAACAAAGATGCTTATATTCTAACCAAGATCTTTGTATATCCACATATTTACGGCTAACAATTGAGTTGTGGGATCAATTATAAAATTAAATTAAATATTATAGTTGTCAATAAAATATTTCAATTTCAGTTAAAAATAAAATGTTTAAAAAAAAACTTTTATCAATAAATTTTTTTAATATTAAACTGTTCAATAAAAACACTTGCCAATCTTTACCAATGGAGTATATTTAAATTTTAAGTAGCATTCCCTCATTCTCACAAATAAGTCATTTCATAAATAATTTGTCTTTATTTTATATAAACCGTTAATGTTTTTTTTTCCTCTATTATTTTCATAACAATTTATTCATCTATCTTTCTAGTTTCTTTAATATTTATTTTTTATGCACTTAATAAAGAATAATTTTATACAATAAACAATATTATTTTTTTTTTTTATAAAATTAACAAAATTAATAATTTATTTTATTTTATAAGATATAGTAAATTCTATTATAACTAACTCAGACAACTTTCTTATATTTAAATTCGAAATAAGACGTTAAGCATAACAATATTAACATATTAATGATATTTTTTAATCTAAATGTATTTGCAACAATAATTTACATTGTGAGATGGAGGGATCAATAAATAGAATCAGATAAGATGAAATTAATGAATCAACGAAAATATAAAATTATGTGCGATGATAATTATTACTACTGTAATAGGATAGGATAAAAAATAATATTTTATCTATTTTAAAATAATTGAGTCATTTGATAAAAATATTATTTTTATTAAATTATATTTATTAAATTTTTATAAATCATCAATATCATAAATATATATTAAAAATTATATAAATAATATTAATTAAATAATATAATAAAAAAAAAGTAGTTTACGTCGTAAAAAGTACTACTAACTATTACTGTGACATTAATTTTTGTTGACAAAGATTACTATGACATTAATTAATATTTAATATAAAGATTAATTAATCTATTAAAGAAAAGAAAAGATAATAAAAAAAGAAAAAGAAGGGGGCAAGAAAGAGAAAGGTGAATGAAAAAGGAATGAACAGTGTAACTTTAATCCAATTGAGTGTCTGTTACACACATGGGATTCGAGTATTTAGGTTAATAGATTACTAAAAATTTAACTTAATTAAACATTAATTAATTAAACAATTCCCAATTAATTAAACAATTTCCAATAGTCTCGTTTAACTTTACCATCTTCATTCACTACTACTACTACTACACACACTTGACTCAACAAAGAAACACAACACAAAAATAGAAGACATCAAAATCAAAACATAACTCCAAGGTTGTCTCTCTCTTTCTTTTTTGCTGTGCTAGGGTTTTAGGTTTTTGGGAACAAAAATTCAAAAGTGAAAGTTAAAGTGAAAAAATTGATTGATGCAAATGGTTGTTGTTGTGTCAGTATTGGAATGTTTGAATTTCAGATCGAGTTTTGATGATTCGTTAATGCTGAGGGTTAACTCTTCTTAAACAAACATAAACCTAGAAATCGTTTTTTGGAATTAACAAAAATGCAATTCGCGAAGCTTGATGATTCTCCTATGTTCCGGAAACAGGTTACTCATTCTCTTCTTCTTTGATTTTTTATTTATTTTTTAATTATGATAAATTAATTTTGATTTTTTTGTGTGTGTAATGTATGATAGGTGAATTCATAGGTTTGTTTGTGTGATTGATGTGTTAGTAACATAATTCATAAATTAAATTTATTTTTATTTTTGTGCGTATAGTTTAGTTCATATTTGACCTTGAAAGGTACACTAGCAATTGATGGCTTGATTTAATGTTTTTTAGTGTTTGTTGTAAATTGATGACAAATTCAATGTTGATATTATGATATGTTTGAAATTGAATGCTTAAACTTTTACTCTAGCTCTGCTTATGGTTAAAACTTCAAGGTTTACTTTTGATTTGGGGTAACCGTGTAAAGAAAAGAAAGTGGTTTACTTTAGAGACTGAGATTTAGATAGAGCTTTGGTGAGCAAAGAGAGAGTTAGTAAGTTTCAAGCACAAGCTCTCCATACTCCATTTGCCCGAACAGGCTTAAACCCTGAACATGGAGAATTAATGTTGTCAAATAGTGGCAGTAGCATAGCAGAATTTGAACAAATTGCTATTGTTCTGTGATACACTATTTAGTATGAAGTGCTGTCGAATAACAATGTTATAGCACTGCAGCGTAGCTGAATTTGAAATGATATTGTTACTCCTAGAAAATCCCTCTCCATACCGATATACTAAACATCTTAATTCAGAGGAATTTAATTCCTAAAAACTTTGTCCCCATCTATTTGTTAAGTAAACTGAACTCATCGTTATGTTGAACAGGCTGTTATAGCCTCTTTGTATTACATTTTATTTTATTTTTCATAAACTGAGAACATACTGCTCTGTGATGCATTTTTGGTGTAATGAGGAAATCTTAGATGAGTGAGATGTAAGAAGTGTCATTAGAAGCAATGTTATCCTGTTTTTTGTAAGTAAAATATAATACAGATAGGCACTAAATCAGTACTGCATTGCTATGTTTGGTTTTTTCATGAACAGATGAACTTAACAATCAATTCCCTATCACTATGTTAAATCATGCTGATATAAATGATCCAATGAAGCATTTTTTTAAGATTATGAAATATACTGCATTTCTTGCTGATTTTTCTCTTTGTGATTAAATGGTGGCTGGAGCTATTTCTTGACAATTTAACAATAGTATGTGTTATAATTTGTTGTTGTGTTGTTCCACCTTTAACATAGATGCTGGTCTTTTTACCTCTTTCCCCTCATTGTTTGAGAGGTTTTACGCAATGCAGTCATGTTCGATTATTAAATTTGTAGGTTATTTCTTATTTGACTTGATTTTTGCTAAGATTGTTTATCCTTTAATTCTTAATTCTTTGGTGAAACAGATACAATGCATGGAGGAAAGTGCCGAATCTTTGAGAGAGAGAAGTTTGAAGTTTTACAAGGGATGCAGAAAATACACGTATGTAGTTATTTTAATAGATTTGTGTACTCTATCCTTAGTGTTTTTAATGCAACAGCTACTGGCCATTATCAAAAGGAAAATTTTATTGGATTTATTTTCTATTCTTTTAGTTTTATTGTAAGAAATTTCTCACAGCTTATCGTAACATATTGAATATTGATTTCGAAGATGTTCGGTAGTTTTTTAAACAGCTAATTGCTTTCACTTTTGTGCTTTCCAGGGAAGGACTTGGGGAGGCATATGATGGAGACATTGCATTTGCAAGTGCTCTAGAAACTTTTGGTGGGGGGCATAATGACCCCATCAGTGTGGCTTTTGGAGGTATGCTGATTTTTTCAACATCATGCTTAAGATGGTTGATGAAAGGCTTTACGTTTCTCCACATAGTTGAATGTTTTCTGTTCCTGCACATTGTTGATATTACTTTATCCTCAACGTCTTTCTCAATGGTTCTGTTTTTAATTATCTCAGATAAACTGTCAATCCTAGAAAACTATGTATTCGGATGCTTGACTAATGTTATCTATCAAGGAAGAGGAAAACAGTTTCAATATTTGTTGAGAGAATTTGCTTGCAAATTTTCTCTATAATTTAAAGTGGCTATACTTACTCTCTGATTCCATGATTTGATTTTAATGATATCATCTTTGTCTCTTAAATCTCAAGTCTCAACAATAGTGAAACAGTTTCTTACTGAGATATAACTGCACTTCAGGCCCTGTTATGACCAAATTCACAATAGCCTTAAGAGAAATTGGCACATACAAGGAAGTTCTTCGATCACAGGTAAAATATTGAGATTCAAGTGCTTTTTGATCTTTTCATGGTTGCCAATGGCTTTCAATAGTGCATTTTAAAATATAGAAAAAAGAAAAAGGAGTATAGTTTATCCTCCAATCTCTTCCTAATCTTCTTCTTTTATCCAAAAAACCAGAAAGGAAAAATATAGTCATCAATAATAGAAATCCCAGTGCCAACACAATGCTAAGGTCAAACTGTTAAAGCATAAGCTGAATCACATTACAATGTTTAGCAGTTAACTATTTGGAACTATCATAATGGCTTTTTTGTTGACATGGATTGTTTTCTTCCTTCCAGGTTGAGCATATGTTAAATGACAGATTGCTCCACTTTGTCAATATTGACTTGCAAGAGGTCAAGGTACTTGAACAATATCTTATTGTTTTCCTTTTACCCTGTCATTAAGATGTGTATGGAAAAAGGAAGGGCTGGTAGAACTTTTTTAAAAAAGCTAAAAGTTTGTATATCTCTACACTGGTAGCCTGGTAGGTTGTTCGAGCATATTTGGTTTATACAGAATCTAATATGCTCTTAGTCGATTTTTGTTTCTTTGTTTAGATTTAGGGTTTAGGATTCAAGCAGGAATTATTTGGAGCATATACTTGTAAAAAAAGTAGTACGGTGGTATTTATTTTTTATTAGATTCTATAAAAAAAAAATATCTTGGATGGATCATGGATGTTACTTAGCTTGTCTAAGTTTAGGTTATACTATTATCCTCACAGCCATGGAAACTTCTCCTCAATATTTAGAATGTTCGAGAATTAGGAGAGGAAGGAAGGGCTTTGGCAGGATGTGACAACATGATTGCAATTGTAAAGAGACATTCATATTACTAGTTGCTCATTAATACATAAACATATGAGTAGTCAATATATGATGATCACAATTTAAAAAACAAAGTACTTGTGGTCATAACAAGTAGGCATAGTTACATATCTTTGCCCTGCCCCTATTAGAATATATTCTTTCTACTATGAATGTGTCACAAAAAATACACAATTGTGTCTTTAGTTAGTATTCGCTTTGTCTTATATAAATGTCATTTAAGGTTAGGCACACTTAAAAAAATAGAGTATATAAAATTCCATGATAAAATGAGCTTTATTGACTAAAATATCCATACTAAATAAAGTATTGGTGAAATAGTTAGGTGGGTTCAGGTACAATAAATAAGGGTATTATCTCATTAGTAAAAAATATATGTAATGCTTCATCGGTATTTTAAAATGACAAATAATATAAGACAGAGGAAGTAAGACATATGGAAGATGTAACGTATCTGGATGACAACTATATCTTTAGTTCGTAAGACGCATTGAAGATGTATTTGTATCAAGGAAAATATTTTAAAAAAGAATTAAAGAAATTATTGGATACTTTGTGGGTTCGTATCAGAAAATATCAAATGTTTATCAGTATCAGATACATGTTGGACACCAATACTTTTCCATATTTGAATTTTCTGGGCTTCATAGGTTGCCATATAGGATCCTTTACATGAACAAAGATTCTCTCAACTCTCAACTAGGTTGCTATATTCCATGTTATGATTTTTTAAGTGTGATTTTTGGAAGCATTGTAAGCTTTATGGTTTTTGTTTTGGTGATGTAGACTTTGAAATTTGAATATCACCGACTGATGAGGACAGTTGACGTTTACTTTTTAACATTGAAAATTTCTGAGTCAATTATGCACTTTGTTTCTGTTATAATGGATCTTTTCTTAGTGCAGGAAGCACGAAAGCGCTTTGACAAAGCCAGCCTTATTTATGACCAGGTGCATTCCCATTTCCAAGTGCTTTCTAATTTTGACACATAGTTTGTATATTCCTTGAGTTTGAAATTCCGATGCGAAGCTTACTGCCTATGATATTGTTCCATTCATGTAAAACAGAATCAATGCACGTATGATGAACATAACAGTTTGAATTGACTACTAAGATGAACTGATGCCTAGGTCTGTTCTAAAATAGCCGAGTGATACAAGTTCCTGGAGACATTTAATTTTTCAGAATTTATCACTAGGTGTTGGATTTGTAATTGCTGTTTTGCCTCTTGAATATTAAAATAGACCTACAGTTAACCAACCTTATTTTTAGCCGACAGTATTAATAGCTGCAGAATCAGGTTTTTCTCTAACAATTGCCAAATTTGTTACTCATGCAGACTCGTGAAAAGTTTCTGTCATTGCGAAAAGGCACAAAAAGTGATGTAGCTACTGCCCTAGAAGAGGTAGGCTTTTGTATATCTCACTTGTTGTGTCTGCTTAGATTCTTGATATCATTCTTTAAACCGTCACATGTTTGGTGCATGATTTAGGAGCTTCATAGTGCAAGATCTACATTTGAGCAAACTCGGTTTAATCTGGTTAGTAAATTCATTTGACAAGAAGTATATAAGTAATTAATTTTACCATTACTTTCTCAAATAAACTTGAAGAGTCTCTGTCCAGGTTACTGCCCTATCAAATGTTGAAGCAAAGAAGAGATTTGAATTTTTGGAAGCAGTCAGTGGCACCATGGATGCGCATCTTCGTTACTTCAAACAGGTAGATATATTGTTTAAAGTATTGTTTCCTGCATTCTTTGTCACAGCGTTCTTATCTTCAACTAATTTCTCTTGTAGGGGTATGAACTATTACATCAAATGGAGCCATACATTAACCAGGTTTAGAATCCGCTTTGCCTTTAAACTCTTTGTTTACATAGAAATTTATGTCTTATTATGAATTGGCACCTCCAGGGTGGTTAATTGGCAAAATATGAAGCAGTCACGCAAACACGACACCAACAGTAACACATAAACACCGCTAATAATTTTAAAAAAATGGAAGTGATTGAATGTAACCATATGTTCTGGTGTCATGTTGGTGTTGGACATTGAACACGTCTTTAAGACTAAAGTGTTAGTGCTACATAATTGGTAAAAAGTTGAGAGCCATAGTGAAAATGCAAATGGTTCACCGCAGGCTAATTATTTTGCAGGTCTTGACTTATGCTCAGCAATCAAGAGAAAGGTCCAATTATGAGCAAGCAGCTCTCAATGAAAGAATGCAAGATTACAAACGGCAGATTGATCGAGAAAGTAGGTGGGCTTCTAATGGTTCTAATGGCTCTCCTAATGGAGATGGTATACAGGCCATTGGTAGAAGTTCACATAAGATGATAGAAGCAGTAATGCAAAATGCTGCAAAGGGAAAGGTTGAAAAGAGGGCTGAAAATAGTGGAGTGAAGTTATTAGTTATTACTTTCTCTCGTTGGTTATTTTTTAATTCTAATTTTTTTATCATTTTAGGTTCAGACTATTCGACAAGGTTATCTCTCAAAGCGTTCCTCAAACTTAAGGGGGGACTGGAAAAGGAGGTTTTTCGTTCTTGATAGCCGGGGTATGCTGTATTACTACCGTAAACAATGCAGCAAATCATCTGTAAGAAGTCTAATGTGAACAATAAGTTGGTTTAGGAAAGACTTAAGTGTGCTTCTTTGTAAAAAGTTTCACCTTATATCATTGTGGTTATTTATCATGTGTAGGGGTCTAGCAGTCAACATTCTGGTCAGAGGAATAGTTCTGAGCTTGGTTCTGGTCTTCTAAGTCGATGGCTGTCTTCTCATCATCATGGTGGAGTACATGATGAGAAATCTGTTGCTCATCACACTGTGAACCTGCTTACATCTACAATCAAAGTTGATGCTGACCAATCAGATTTGAGATTTTGCTTTCGGATCATTTCACCGACAAAGAACTACACTTTGCAGGTTATTTTAATGACTTTTTGGATAATTTTTTTATCCATATAAAGATGGTGATTAAAGCTTTATATTTTCATTCCTTAATTATGCTTGTTAGTGCAGGCAGAGAGTGCACTGGACCAAATGGATTGGATTGAAAAAATCACAGGTGTTATTGCCTCGTTGCTGAGTTCTCAGATTCCTGAAAGGGTAACTTCCGTATACTTTTGCTTACGATGCAATAGTGTAATTTTTTTAGTCGATGTGATTAATGTGATTCGTGTAACCCATTTTAATCAGTTGTTACCTGCAAGTCCAATGGGAAGTGGTCATCATAGGTCTACTAGTGAGAGTAGTTCTTTTGAAAGTTCAGATTTTGATCACTGTGGTCTTGAAGAAAGTGCAGCCGATAGAAGTCTTGTGTCTTCACATATGGAACGTGCCTGTAGAAGTTTAAACCAGCAGCGATCCTGTAATAAAAGTGAGAAACCAATTGACGTGTTGCGAAGAGTTTGTGGGAATGATAAATGTGCTGATTGTGGTGCCCCTGAACCAGATTGGGCATCACTAAATCTTGGCGTTCTTGTTTGCATTGAATGTTCTGGTGTTCATCGAAACCTTGGTGTGCACATATCAAAGGTAGACCATACAAATACACTCCCTTGATCATTGTATATGTTGTATTGCAAATCATTTGTTTACTTTTGAATATCAATTTTAAAAATGCTTAACAATGAGCATAATTTAACAAAGGAAAAAAGAGAAAGGAATCAATATAAAATTGTAAGATTGACAACAAATGTTGTCTTTCAATTCCTTCCCTCACTTGGTATTTAGGTTTATTGTTGCTTTTTTTTTTTATGAGGCTTCATAATAAATTGATCAATTGCTTTTTTTTCCTCGATTCTGGTGCAGGTACGCTCTCTTACGTTGGACGTTAAGGTGTGGGAACCTTCTGTGATAAGTTTATTTCAGTCTCTTGGGAATACATTTGCCAACTCTGTCTGGGAGGAACTGTTGCAATCAAGAAGTGCCTTTCAGGTTGATCTTGTCTCTACAGGGTAAAGAATCCCCATTTTTATATCTTTGCATTACACTCATTATTTTTGTGTCATTTTGATCACATTTTTTGACCAAGTAATCCTGATTTATATTTTCACTAATTATGAAGCTCGAGCAAGCCTGATAAGCCACTGATGCTTTTCATCACCAGACCTTGTCAGTCTGATTCTCTATCGGTGAAGGAAAAGTTCATCCATGCAAAGGTACTTTAGGATCCTTAAACTTAAGTCGTTGCTAATGGAGAAAGTTGACCTTTTCGTGTTAAAATCAAATCCTGTAAAAAATTACTTTTATGATTTTGATTAGTTTAAAGTACTATTGCCACAAAAAATCTAGAGGAGAGTTTAGACCAAGGAAACTGAAGAAGAAAAGGATATAGGATTCACTCTAGAATTCCTAGGCGTCGCATAAAACAGATGAATAACATTTCTAATATTGTGTTAGTGTGATGTGAGCTTTTTAATAGCACTCTTGATAGTAATTGAATACAATCATCGAGATAAAAGCTAGTGGTGAATTTGGAAACTAAAAATGTCACTGTGATGGCAGCTTATAATTTTGAATTATTAGTGAAAACATACATTTTTAATACAATCTTAAAGGTTTGTATAAATATGAGTACTGGTAGTCGGAAAAGTAATATGAACTTGGTACTTCTTGTTTTTTTTCCTACCCCTTGAATATTTATGTTTCTTGTTAGAGGATTTGTTTGGGTGAATACTCATTTCATTATTCATGAATAGTTTATTAAACAGGATTAGCAATTGTTATCATTTTTTTTTGTCATTTATAATAGTTAAATTTGCTTATATGATACTCGGAAGGATTATAACGAGCGGGGTGGTGCCCTGTTAACTGGCTTTGTTTAATGTTTACTCTGTATACTGCAAAGTTTATCTGTTTGCATTTACTTTATTAACTGTACTTGTTAATTTTTTACACTATTTTATACTGTACTTGTTAATTTTTTACACTATTTTATACCTTCTAATTTCTGTAATTTAGACTCGCTGAACCATTTTTTTATTCCCTTGGCAGTACGCAGAGAAGCTTTTTGTTCGCAAGCCGAAGGACAACCAATACAGACTCCTAGTGGCACAACAGATCTGGGAGGCTGTTCGTGCTAATGACAAAAAAGCCGTATACCGCTACATTGTTAATTCTGATGTTGATGTCAACGTTGTTTATGAGCAAGCATGCAACAACTCTTTAACTCTTGCCAAAGTAATGCTATTACAGGAGCAGCAGGCAAGCCACGATAATGGCTCCAATTTAGCAGGGAACACATTGGACTGGTCCTCTAATTGCCCTTTGAATTTGATCGGCACTAAAGAAGGTGGCCAGCCCATGGACAATCTAATTGGTTCCACATTACTTCACGTTGCTTGCGAAACTGCGGATATTGGAATGGTGGAGCTCCTCCTTCAATATGGTGCAAATATAAATGCAACTGATTTGAGAGGCCAAACTCCTTTACATCGCTGCATTCTCAAAGGAAAATCTACAATTGCAAGATTACTGTTTTCAAGGTCAGTGTAATAACTTTATATGATGGTTTTAATGTGTTTGGAAAGTTGGTTTTCCATGGCAGTATTTCACGTCAATGAAGAAGCTATAACTACCAGCTTCAAAGTTGCTGCACGATTACTTGTTTCTACCACGTTTCCAAACATATACTTAATTTTTTTAGGGAAAAAATTGAAAAGAGATAAGACCTAAAAAAGTTTATAAAAAGTTGCACTCCTCAACTTACAAACCATTTTTTGTAAAATTTAGTTAGGTATAGTATCAAAGTCTATTCATTTGAGTTACCTCTCAAATTATCCATGCAGCTAGCCCAATACTACTGGGCATGAATTGGTGTATCTAGAAAAAAACTAAATCCCACATTGAAAAAATATATGACCTGACGAGTTTATAAAGAGCAACACTTCTTAGTTCTCACCTTACAAGCCGAAATTGTAAGGATGAGTTAGATCCAATAAAAAACTTAATAAGTTTATACGCCCTTCGCCAAGTTATCTTAGTCAGCTCCACCTCTGTGATATTGCCATTTGAGTGATCATTTCAAGTATTAATTAATGGGCTATTTGCTGATTCATGTATTAAGTTTTTATGATTTACCTTTTAGCAATGGTTTATTAATGATGTATAGTACTGAAATCTTTAACAATGCAGGGGAGCTGATCCTCGAGCTACGGATGACAAGGGAAGAACCCCTATTGAGCTTGCTGCAGAATCAAATGTTGACGACAGACAAGTCCATGCTCCATCGACTGATTCCAATGGATGATCACTAATAAGAAAAATCTCTGGAATTCCCAAGTATATTATATATATGGAAAAGATTGGATTATATGTAAATTTGTATTTTCATGAATTGAAAAGATGGTTTTTTTGAAGGGAAGTGGAGAGTTAAGGGAGAGTGGTAGGTTGTAATGCTTGCCCCTTGGTAATCTTGTGCAAGATAGTGCTAAGATTTGTAATGTAAAATGACCACATTGGTCTATAAGTTATGAGCACTGTTGTACTAGTAGAGCCAAGACACACTTTGTAATATGTTTTTGTGTATTTTTCATTATCTTACTTTAGTGGTGAAGCTTGTGATACATTAGGATAGGGATTTTGTGCATGATGTGTACATTGGTTTATTTTTGTGAAGGTGTTGTTGCTTTTGTTCACTTTTGTATTGCTCCATTGCTTTGATGTTTTTATATTGCTAAAAAGATAGAGAAAGCAAATTCAGATGCAAAAATACAAATGGTCTGTTTGTTATGATTTTGATATTTAATAATTTAGAAATTAATATTTAGAGATTTTTTTTTTTAAAAAAAAAGAGAAGTTGTTTTGTGTTTGTTTGTTGTGATAAAAATAATTTAAAAAAAGATAAAGTTACGGATAATTTTGAGAAGCTAATATTATTTTTTTCCTTCTCTTTTTGGTGAAGACAATAGCTTTTTATACAAAGCAATTTTTAGATTATAATTTTTCAAAAAAACTGTAACAAACACTAATTTTAGAGACAATGATGCATTGGTTTAGCTTCTTAGTAAAGTGGATAATGTGGCTCACTTGGTAGTATAAGATAGAATTAAATGGAATGAAATATTTTAGCTAGATTTTAAAAATTGGATGTTATTTAATTCTATTCAATTTCACCCTATATTACCGATCTAAACATACTATAACAACAAGTTGAACAAACAGGTAAAGTTGTCATTTTCCCATAATCATGTTCCCTACCTAGCACAAGAAACCTTTGTATTATAATATTTGTGATAATTGTGTCAAAGCATAAAACCTAAAGTAAATTGTTGACTGTCAACCAAGAATTTGAAATTGTGAATGATCAACATTAATATTCTAACAAGAAAAAGAAAATAGGGAAGAGACTCGTAAATTTTGAACAGCGAGTACATCATATATCTCTTTTAAATATTGTCACATGCAATGGTATATAATATTTGAATTTATCAAAATTAGGAATACATCTTTAAATGTCTCTTTTTTGTTAGTAATATTATAAAATAAAAACAAAAAATATGGCTAAATTAATTATTTAAAAATACATTTAAATATCAATATAATTAATAAAAAATATATTTAAATTTGTTTCCAGAATTTTAATACATTTAAAGACTACTACAAAAATACTCAGACGTTTATTTTAAAAAAAATCAAAATATAATGGATGCAAATCAATAATATATCTTTTTCTTTATCATATAATTTATTTTTTAGTATATTAAATACTAAAAATATTTATTTTTCATCGATCCTTGCTGTAGACTATAAGCAACCTTAATATTCTGTTAAAAAAACATTAATATATTCATTCTTGCATCTAGTATATATGAAATGCACTCTTTAAATTATTTGTGAAACTTTAATTGGCGTTCAAATTTTGAAAACTCAAAATACACAAAAAAAAAACTAACCCTACCTCAACTTGTGGTTTGGTTTTAATTTTTGAATTATGTTTTCAGAGGAGTAACATTACATCCATATTTTTCAAAGTTACCTAACTTATTTTAGATGAGTTACATCCATAATTTTCATAGAATACTCACTACTTTTTGAATTCATAACAAGTTTTCTATGATTTTGGTTAACATAAAAAATATTATTTGAATTAGTAAAAAAAAAACAATTTATGCATGCTCCATTAATATACATTAAAGAATGCACCCTTGTTGGTCATTAACTCTAATTATTTTAATTTATTTTTGAATTAAATATTCAATTACACTATCCAATCCTATTCTTATCGAACTTCCATCTCATTATGGACACGGTCTAAACATCATAAAAGAAATTATTCCTTTTATATTATGAAAGCTTGAAAATGAAATCCGATTAAAGTCACACCTAAGTCCTAATACAATAGCAGCTACTACCCGCCGCTTTATAACAATAAAATAAAATAAAAAAAGAAAGAAAGAGAAAGATAAGACAGAAAAGTGGAAAAAAGGAAAAGATAATGTAATATATATATATTTAAAAATAATAAATAGAAAAAAAATGTGTAATAATTATAAACTATGATATAATATTGTACTTTTAAAAAAAGTTACAAAATAGAATTGGATGACAAAATGATACATAATTGAGTGACGTTTAAACTGTTAATGAATAATTATTATATTGATAGTAAATTAAGAATTTAATTTTTATGCGTATAAAAAATTTATATAGTTGATAAATTATAATTAATTATATAGATAATTTTATAAATAATTAGAATAAAAGTTAAATATTATTAATATTTTAACGGTTTATAGTATAATTTTTTTAAATTAATTATTATATATAAATCATAAATTAATTGTAATGTATGCTCCTTCTAATTTAAAATATAAATAATAATTAAAAATATAATTTAATTTAATCTAAATACATCAAAATACTTATTTTTATTTATATTTTATTACTTGGTAAAAGTAATTATTCGATGGAATAAAAAAGAGAAAAACTTTACTAATTACACACATGATGAGAAGCCAAACATACTAAAGAACAGCACAAATTCCCATGCAACTTGATTGAACGATTGAGATGAAGTTAAAGAAGATCGAACGGTTGAAATGAAGTATAAATTCCTTAATGAAGTCACGGATTACGATGTATCACTTTGGGAGGAAATGTGGAGCCCACATAGTACAGTGTACTGAGTGCTGCTGCTTGGTTGCCTACTCACAAAGGCGGGAACCCATAGAGGTATGGCCCCTTTCTGTGTCATCAAATCAGATCATGAGATATTCAGATTTTCATTTTCATTTTTATTTTTATTTTTATCATCAGAGAGAAACTAACATAAAACCATCTTAAAATGTACTGGATTTTCTACTCAACATGTGTCAATTTCATATATTTAATTTTTAAATTAATAATTAAATCAGTTTTAAAAAATTATATATAATTATAATAATTAAATATTATTTATTAAAAATATCAGAAAAATAATTTTTTTTATTATTAAATATTTTACTATAAAATGTAAAAAATAGTATAATGTTTGTAAATAATAAAATGGTATTTTTTTATGAAATTATTTTTTTTTTAAATTCAAAAGTATCTTTTTTTGTTAATTTATTAATTTATAAAACAAATATATAAAAAAAACTTCAATTAATGAATGTATTGTGAAAACTTCCAAAATATATCATTGCATATATTATTTAAAAAATAATATTATTTATACTATATTGAGTAAAAATAATGTAGGTTG
>JBBPBO010001986.1:52084735-52159487 GCA_037974295.1 Cicer cuneatum
AAATCAGAGAGTTGAATAAAAAAAAATATACATAATATCAATATCAACTAGTTTTATACCTACATTTTGGGAGCATTTTTAATATTTTATTATTTCACTCTACTTTTATAACTTCATTTTAGTTTTACCTATAAGAAATAAAAACAAAACTAGAATATTAGTGGCGTAACATATGCCTAGAATCAAAATATATAAATTTTGTATCAATTTAAAAAAATTAAATAGTAGTCTTATGTTTATTTTTGGTTTCTAAACATATATGTTTAGAACAATTATTAACATTTTGCTCAATTAAGACTTACATTTGCTTTTTTTTATTTAAACAACTTATATTCACATTAATATGAAATTAGTTTATATTTTCAATATATAACTATTAAACTCTAAATAACAATAAAATAGTTTATATATTTACCTAGATAAAAGTTATTTAAACCTAAAAAGATTTTCTGTTGTTTAGAGAGAGAAACAACACACACATAAAACACAATCATTCATTCACTATACATGTTAGTTTTTGTTAATGTGTGTGTGAGTGAGCCTGTCACTGTTATAGCACATAGCTCCCAACTCCAATGACATTGCAGTTTCGGAGGAGGGTTTGTGTTTGTTTTTCTGTCTTCATCATACTTTGTTTCTCTTCAACTTTTTGACTTTCTGTTGTTTCAAAGCAAAAAAGGAACCAACTTTGTTTCTGGGTCTTGTTCCTTTTGCTAAAATTTGTTAGTTCCTCATTGCTATCACACCTTAAAAATAGTTGTTTGTTCTTGTTCTTGTTTTTTTTCCTTTTGCAGGTTCTAATTCTTGTCCTCATTTGCATAAAGGTACAAAATTTATGTGTGTGAGAGAGGAGAATAAAAAAAAATGGGATTTTATTTTTTTGTAGAAAATGATAAGGATTCTCTTATGAAGTCTTTCTTGTGAAGATTTTGGTTTGAAAAAATGAAAAGTTTGTAGAATATGCTTATTCTTATTCTTATGCTTATACTCTTTCTTAACACAACCCATTTTAGCATAGAGTGTAAAAATTTAATCTTTTTCATATGGGTTTTTTGAGTAGTCTAAGAAATTCAATTCATGCTTGATGTTAATGTTTCCAACATTGATTTGTAGTTGTGTTTTTGTTTTCTGTGTTTCAATGTTTCATAAAAAACACACCTTTTTTCTTCTTTTGTTGTTGTTTAGTTTGAATCATAACACTGTGCAATGCCAAGGAAGATTGAGTAAACACATAGCTTATGAGTCTCCACCACCATCATCAAATTACAAAGATGATTCTAGGAAGATAATTTTCAGCATAGTTTTAGGAGCAATCACTGGATTAATAGGTTCAATTCTGTTTGCATTTATAGTTCGTTGTGTTGTTCAATATCTAAACAGAACACCAATCCTCAAAGGACCTGTGATATTCTCACCAAAGATTGCACCAAAGACACTTCAATCAGCTTTAACAAAAGAAAACACTTTGCTTGGTTCAAGTCCAAATGGAAAATACTACAAAACAGTTCTTGAGAATGGTTTAACAATTGCTGTCAAAAGGGTCACACCCTTTGAAGGAAATTCACAAGAGAGTAGGAGAAAATCAGTGAAGAGGGGAATTCAATTGGAGCTTGAGCTTCTAGCTAGCTTAAGACATAGGAATTTGATGAGTTTGAGAGCTTACGTTCGCGAAAATGACGGGTTTTCGTTGGTTTATGATTATGTTTCAACTGGTAGTCTTGCTGATGTGATGAATAGAGTTAGGGAAAATGAGTTGATGCTTGGTTGGGAAGTTAGGTTAAGGATTGCTGTTGGTGTTGTGAAAGGACTTCAATATCTTCATTTCACTTGTGTGCCTCAGATTCTGCATTTTAATTTGAAGCTTACAAATGTTATGTTGGATGGTGAGTTTGAACCTAGGTTGGCTGATTATGGTTTGGCTAAACTTCTACCAAATTTGGATAGAGGGGTTTCTGTCAACAGCCCTCCTGAATGTTTCCATAATTGCAGGTAAAAGATACACAAAACAATTGGACTTTGATCAAAATTTATTCTTTGGTTTCTCTTTTGAATGAGGTGAATTTGATTTAGAGGTCTAGAATTGATGTCAACATGCTTAGGTGCAAGTTTGGTGTCACGGTGGGTTTGCCAGAATCATGGTGATCAACTCACTGTGATTTGGCAAAAACTACTAACTTGGTTGTCTTCACGTTGGTAGCGCACCTAATGTGCGTCTAATGTAAAGCTGCATTTTGTTTCTACCGCATTTCCAAACAACTACTACAGTGATTTTGGCAAACATATTGTGATACCAAACATACACTAGATGTGTCTGAATGAAATTGATTTTGTGTGCATAATTAATTCTAACTTGAAGCCAGAACTTGGAGTTTTTGCCTTCGGAATTAATTTTAATTTGAAGTTAGAATTTGGAACTTTTGTATCATGAATTCATTTTTAGCCTCAAATTAGTTGTTCAATTCATTTTTATGTGAATGTATCCAAACATAAATCACTTACATTCAACTTAGTTTTAAACAACAATTTTTCGTCACAACCAAACATACACTCAAGTGATTTTTTTTGAATTTAGTTTCTTTCTTTTCTTTCAACAACAAAAGGGTAAAGTGTTGGTTGATATTGGAGATTTGTTTGACTAGTTACACCTTTTAAGGTCAACATTTCATTGGAGGGATTTCCCCCTTTTGGAATACCTAATCGAAGATTCTTGTTGTGAAACATGATCAATATTTTGGATTTTTATGGTGCCATTTGCAATTGGTCTTGCTTGAAAACAACTTTGCATAACGAACAATGTTTTCTTTTTATTTGCATGCATTATTACTTCATGTTTTAAAGTTTTTTGACTTTAGGCACTAAGTCTAGTCCAAAGGAATAGAGTTCACAATTCACATGCTGTAAACTATTCAACATAGATTGGTGAATCAGAAACCTAACAATCTATCATAGAACAATAATTATTGTAATTAATGAAGGTTTGTTCCCAATTTAACTTGTTACATTTCCCTAAAATTGTTTTATTGGTGTGTTCATAGATACGGAATCACCCATTCAATTCCTAAATTTGTACAGTAAGACAATTTAGTCCTTAATTAACGAAATTCCAAAATGATCCTTAAAGCTGAAAATCTTGGAGCACATTAGTTAGTCTCTTTGGATTGATCAAATTAAGTTTTTGAAATTGTCTTGATAGGACTAATGTGATAGGGAAATTTCAATTTTAGGGATCATTTTGAAATTTTAAGGACTAATGTGATAAGTCAAACTGTTTTCATATTAGCTATAAGTTGTTTTTATAAGCTATCTTAGTGCATGTTTGGTTTCACGGTGGGATTGGCAAAACCGAGCCACCATGATTTTGCCAATCCAAACAGTAAACCAAACATACACATAGAGTGCTTATGAAAATAAGTTGAAAACAACTTATGTACATATTATAACTTGTTTCCAGAAGCTCTTCCAAGCGGACTTACAAACGCTTATGCCAATAGATAAGCTCAAATAAGTCAATTTCAACAGGTCCATGGTATTTGATAATTTCCTATAGAGATGTATGGTAATTCCATTCTTCTATGTAAAACTTGATGATGATATTCAGATTAAAATGTGTGTTTTTGCAAATTCAGCAGGTACACAGAAAAAAGTGACATATTCAGTTTTGGTACGATACTAGGCGTTTTATTAACCGGTAAGGACCCTACCGATCCATTCTTTGGAGAATCCTCCCGAGGAGGAAGTTTAGGAAGTTGGCTATGGCACTTGAAGCAAGCCGGCGAGGAACGAGAAGCTATAGATAAGAGTATTTTAGGCGAACAAGGCGAAGAAGATGAGATGCTAATGGCTGTTGGGATTGCTGCTGCATGTTTATCTGATATGCCTGCAGATAGGCCTTCTAGTGATGAGCTTGTTCACATGCTAACACAACTCAATAGTTTTTGAAAGCATACATTCATTTTTTTCTGTTTCTTGAGAGGTTTTTTTGCTTTGTTCTCACCCTTTTTTTCTATAATAAGATGTTAAGGTGTTTTTGGTTGGTCATGATTCTTGTGTAATTCATTGGTTTGCATTATCTTGGTTTTCATGGCGTGGTTGATATTTTGTTTCTTTTTTTTTATTTTTTATTTTGTTCTGGTTTTGTAGATTAAGTGGTTGTTTTTTTTTGTCACACTAGTAAATATATATTATGTTTGTAAATCACTAGTGATGTTCACATTTAACAAGTATTGTTTCCTTAGCCAGTACTCATTATTGAATCTTAAGAGTTAAGATGAACATGCATGAACACTGTTGACATATATAATTTTTACACAATTTTTTTTTTGAGACACTCAAATCTACTGTTAACTCATTTTTATGTGAATATATTCAAACATTAATTGGACTTTCAACTCATTTTTTAAGGGGTGTGGGAAAACAGTGCTAACTCTTTTCTTTTCCATATTTTGTAAGCTAACTTATCATGGTACTTGTTTAAGTGTTATGACAGAAAATGAAGGAAATATAACACAATAAAAAAAGGAACAATATGCTGCTACAGGCTTTGAAAAAATAAAAAAGAGGAAATAATAGTTGCTAATAAATCTCAATCCTTTTAAGAATGAAAAAAGTAAACAAAAAGGTACTGTGATAAGGAAAATTAGAGAACTCTTGATAATATTGAAAATTCTCTACACTAAATAATGAAGTTTTGATTTTAACAATCAAACAAATCCAGATCAGTCTATTGAAACAATATTACAGAGGCTTTCAACACATCAAAATTATTTGTATAGGTCAGCCTTCAAAGAAAGACAACAACAATAGAGTAGTTATCTCATTCTCAAATGAAATTCCATGTAATGTTTCCTCTAATGGCTGCAAACTAGAGTCCTGCCACCCACCTGAAATAAGCTTGAATTAAATTTCAACAAAAACTCAACAAGGTTCATCAGGTGCTCCTCAAACCAGACCCTGTATGGCACAGAGGTTATCAATCTTAGTGTATGATCGGTTTCAGTTTTAGATGAGGATTCTAGAGGTATAGAATTGATTTTGTCACTAAAATTTGATTCTAACTTAAAACTAAAATTTGAAGATTATGCCTTCAGAATTGACTTTTAGCCTCAAATTAATTGTTCAATTCATTTTTATTTAAACACATTCAAATAAAAATAACTTTACATTCAACTCACTTCTAAACAAAATCAATTTAGTCAAAACCAATTTGTAACACCGCAGAACCAAACAAACACTAGTTCTTTTACCAATTGATATGCACCAAGTTAACTGCTAATCAATGGGATGACTGAGTCCTTCATCAGTATCACCACTGCAAAACAAGATTTTTAATTTAATAAGAAGGCCAGCCTAGATTTAATCTAATTTATGCTGAAGTCTGAATTAAATTTCTATTTGGACTTAAGAGTATGATCTTCATTTCACCACACGTAGTAGTAAGACAGACCCGAATCATGATGCTAGTATATACCTGTAAATCAAATCAATACTGGTAGCAAGTCTGAAATTAATCCATGAGATAAAAAAAACTCAACTCTTGAATTAAAACCTGTAGCAAATTTTGTGAAACTAGTCTTGGTCCATCTGAGCAATAACTTCTCCCCAGGACTGGAAGTTGAAAACTTCAGTTTCAAAATCAATCATTTTATATCATAGTTGAACATAAACATTTGTTTCACATAATGAAAAAGACCAGATGGAAATATACAAGTTTTAGAGTTATATGCAATAGCATTGCCATCAGACAATATCACATGTTAATTAATAAAAGAGGTGATGGTAATAGATAAGCATGTTTCCACATTTTCCTTTTAATTACAAACATCCATAGTGAAAGGATCTAAATCTTAGATTGTTGTATCAAAATGACTTCATGATATAATACCATATGGAAGAGGGAAAATCCTAGTGCAGAAAATATTGCAACCACTCAATTCAAGCATCATCTTAATAACATTAACATTGAAACTAACTAAATAATCTAACCAAATTGCCAACATATACAATATTGAAAAATCTAATTCTGAAATTGAGCAACACTTGTTAAAATTGAAAATCCGAATATGATAAATCTGCAAAAATGTATTGACACATGAAACAAACTAAACTAAAATCAATCTCAATAAAGCAATTGCATAGTAGACTTTGGCATAATCACGTTCTACTAGTGATTTTGACAAAAACTACATGTAACTTCAAGCAAATCACGGTGTCATCACGATTTCATCAAACTCGACAAAAGCATACATTTTGTAACTTCAACCGAATCTCGATGCCATTATAATTTCATCAAACTCACTCATTGTCGATCCGAATATACACTATTTGATTTTTTGATCCATTTTCTTAACAAGATTTGACATTTGAAACCTCCAAAAAAAGAAATAAGCTAATCCAAGACCAATCAAAACAAAGATCCAAACATGTTCATCTTGTCCTTCTCTTGATCTCACTTCACCAATACCAAAACTCTCTCTCCCTGAATCTCCCAATATTCCTTCATTCAAATGTCCATACAACACATAAACCCTACCTTTCTCTCCAACCGTAACCGACGTCGGAAACCGCCGTAAATTAAGCTCCAATCTCTCATACACCACTCCTTCCCCCCAACTATCCATACTCTTCATAAACCACAATTTGTTCATCGGCGAAACCGCCACCGCTACTTTATCGTCGCGGAGGACGATATCGTCAGCGCCGATTAGATCCTCGTTTAGCAATACACTCCTCGCCGTTCCGTCGATCGCGTCGACCTTGAAAATCTTCCCTGTGCTTGATTGCACTACGAGAAGGTAACCTTTGCTGACGTAGGTGATTCCGTTCAGACCTAAGAGACCGTCGCCGGTGGTTTGATCGTTTAACGGCGAGGTGAATAGTGGAGATCTGGAGAAGATTGAGGCGTATCCGTCGGCGGTGACTTTCCAGATGAAGTTTCCAGCGGAGTTTGTTACGAATGCGTTGCCGTTGAAATCAACGGCAACGTCGTTGGCGGCGCAAGGGATGGATTCGTCGTTGTCGGAGGGAGGGAGAGGAGAGAGGAAGATGCGGTGGCGGGAGCGGAGATCGTAAGCAGAGAGGGCGTTGAACGGAGGGAGGGGAGGGCGGGAATGTACGACGGCGAGGAGACGGTTGTGGAGGGAATCGACGGCGATTCCAAGGATCGAAGCGTCGGTGGGGAGAGTTGTATCGAAGATGAAAGTTTCGACAACGCCGGCGTCAGAGACGGCGGTGATGATTCGTTGACGGAGGGACCCGAGGAGGAAATGTTGAGCGCGTGGGTCCCACGCGAGGGATTCAGGGTAGAGGTTGAGTGATCGGAAATTGATGACGTGTGCGTCTCGTGAATGAATTGGGCTTGGGCCCAATAAGAAGAAGAAGGTTATGAAGGTTAAAGCTTTTTGTGATGAAATTAATATTAACATGGTGGTTTGTTAAATGTGAATTTTTGTGGTAAGAATCTGAATTTAGAAGAAGAAGGTTAATTATTAGATTAATTACTGAGACTTGAATTTTTATGTGTATGGTTGAAGGGGTGAATGAAGAAGAAGAAGAAGAAGAAAAAAGGATAATTGAAAACTAACAAAATGTATCACTTGAATAATGTGGGGTTAACGAACTAAATATTATGATTCTGTAACTAAATTGAGCTATTTAGGGGTTGCCTGAGATTTATATACCATTCATTACCTTTGTTACTTTTATTTATTTATTTATTTATTAAATTACCTTTGTTATTTTGTAACATCTATACATTCCACATGGTATAAAAATTCTGAGGATACATATAAGATGCACAGTTATTTATTTATTTATTTTTGGCAAGGATGCATGGATAATTGTTAGTCAAATTAATCGTTAGATTTTGTAAATTAATAAATATTAGAATGTAATATGTTAATCGAATATATAATCTTTTTACGTTGATTTTATATCAATATCTGTACGATACAAATTAATTTTTTTATGAAATTAAATTTTTTATGGACTAATTTATCAACAATTAATCTATTTACAATTACTCACAAATTTGTTTTTGAGATGACAAAATTGCATTGACAAATTTGTCTCCACAAATATTACATTGATGTGTGATAAATATTGGTAAGTCACATATTGAGTTACAATACCACATCTTACTGAATAACTATTTTGATTGATATTTTACTATTTTAAAAATATATTTTTCGATATATAAAACTAAGAGACTAATTTAACTTATGCTTATAATTTTAAACACTAATTTACATATTCACATAAATTAAAATGTTTCATCTATAAGTATTATTTTATACTTAAGTAAAAGTCATAATTATTTTACTTTACACCTAAAAATTGAAGATTGATATGTAACTTTTGTAGCATGTTTAAAATATCGATCTCAATTAAAAGTAAAATAATTAAATAAAAATTAATATATTTGATTTTTATGTTGGATGAAACACATTAACTTTTATTCATCAATATTTATTTATATTTATGTTTATTAGAGAATATAATTCTAGAGGGAGTTAGAATAAGTTTGTTAGGGGGTTAAGAACTTAGTCAGGAAGCACAAAGCCACAAATAAAGTATTATACCCTTTGGGAGCTCTAGCCCTCCATGTTAAAAAAATAAAATATTATATCCTTTCAAAAAAGAAAGATTATACAACAAAGTTGCACGAGAATATGTGACATATATATAATAAGTATACAAATTTTAGTTTACAATTGTAATATTATTATTTATAAATAATATAAGGTAGATTCTTAAGTACATGTGAGTTTAGTTGGATATTGATAGTCCAAAGTTAAAATTAACTCAAAATTTAAATTATTTAAATATAAAATAATGACATGATTTTACATGATTGGTTGTTGGATAACGTACACAATCAAACTTTAAGGTATAAAAGTATTTATTTAATTAAAATATCTAAAATTAGTTGTAAAATACAATTTGATTGGATAGAGATCAACTTATTCTAAGAGTAACATTTGTCAAATTTACTCTACCTGATAATTCATAATAGACATTAAATTTTATCGATCTAACTATTAAATTAATAGTTTTTATTGAACAGATCAATTCAGTAAATTTTCATAAAATTTTAAAAATATTTAATAATTTATCAAATAAGTTCAATTCATCGTATTACTTTTTTTCTAAGATGTAGCTCCTAAATTTTTCCATTTCAAATAAAATGATCTCTTTCTCTGCCATTACCTAAACTTCAAGAAGCTTGGAGAAAACAGATGTAGAAGGAATGGATGAGCCCAAAGAAAACATATATGAATAAAAAAAGGATGATTGTACGATGCCTTCTCTTAATCCATTGAAAGTATGGTTAAGAAATTTGATAACAGAATATATAAGTATTACAAAACAGTTAATTGAGAAAATAAGAAAAATCAGAAGAACGGTTGAGAAAATTTCAAAGAGAATAATCCATGCCTACTTATCAGAACTTTCCTCAAAGTAGAAATTGCGCTTAAACATACTACCAAAAGCGTGTTTCTGGTATCGTTTTTATCTCTTGTGAGTAAATAATGGAGGCGGGATGAACAATCACCTATAATTAATGTGATTTGGACCTACAAAATGAATTTTTTATAAAGTATTTTTATACTATTTTTAACTTTAAACATGTAACCATCCTTAATTTATCTCAAATCTATATTTTTCACAACATTTGTTATAACAAGAAAATGTAATGTATTTTATGTTAATAACATGAAAAATGCTTCAATAAATTACACCTAAATTTTGTCTTATAGAATTTTCTGTTTGACTATGTTGTTTGTAATGAAGAATAATCTTACAGATTTGAACTATACAGCTAGTTTTTTTATAAATGTTGTTTTTTACTATTTTATATAAAACTAGAACGTAAGTCTGTAGGAATACTTTATACTAACAATCAAACAATACTTTATACACAAATCTTCCAGGAATATTTTTCTTAGCAAAAATGCAAAAAATAACTTCAATACAAAATGAGAATTAACTATTGAACATCAAAATTTTGATATCAGACAATGTAATTCAGTTTGTGTGTTTAATTTTAAAATGCTTTCAAGTGTCTTTTCTAAGTTTTTTCACTGCAAAATTGAAAAAAGAAAAGAGATTCTAAGGAGATTTTAAGAGCCACCGTGATTTGGAATGTGGTTCTGCCATGTTCACATACACTAAATTGTAGAAGATAAAAAGTAAGAGATAAATAAACAGTGTTTTAATTTTGATGTTCAAATAATACAACTTATACAAAATTAAAACTATAACTAGCACACTAGTTCATATCCATATCATCCACATTCTTGATAGCTTTTAAATCATTAACTGCCTTCCCAAAAGTGCTCCTTACATGCTGGCACATAAGCATCAAATCCTGACAACTATCTTTTAACACTTCACATGCTGGATCCCCTACAGATACAAACAGATATGACCCATTCAACAGAAAATTACTGATGCAGTGACATTGAATTAGATATAAATCATACCACAAATACAATTACAACCAAATTATTTTTTCCTACTATGTGAGATCGATTAAATCAATCAAACGTCATAATAATTCGTCACGACAATAAAACATTAAATAACTGTCTTTAATTTAAAAACTATATAATATGATGTGGTGTCAGATTGAATTGTTATGATTGGACGACAGTCTAAATCGTCCAAAGTTGTTTTACACTATTAGTGCATTACCTTTAAACTCTTATTATATTTACAAATATATCATTTAACTTTAGATCTCTTGCAATGGTTTCACCTAAGCTCCCTCTTATTAACTATACTTGATTATAAATAAACTATCTGGATCTGGTACGTAGGTCATCTCCACACATGTTTAAACCAACAAAAATGAGAATCTAACAATTATATAATAGAAGCTACTCCAACTTTCTCTTCAATGACTTCATTGCTAATCCTATTTATCTATAATGAACAGATATAAATCATAAAAGACAAGCTTTATATGAAACTGCAACAGGATTTTTTATGAAAAAGTTTACAAGCACTACTAGTCATGTAATTCACAATATGGCACATAGTTGTGGATTCTCTAACATTGCACTATAATATTTTTATTTAAAAGAAAAATAATTTGAATAATGAGTTTTAACTATTTAACTATTCATTGATGAACCACAAAACCTACAATTTGTTCATTTCTGAACTTACAGAAAACTTCATTAGTTCAACAGAAAATGCAATGAGATGAGAAACTTTTCAGCATTACAATCACAATAGTTTAGAATTAACTAGCTTAAAAGGTTTGGCTCCTATTCTATGCTAATAATGGGAACTGATTTTGCTTCTTGTTGTAAAAATAAATGTCAGGATCAAATTGTGTAAATCATCTAAAATACTTATCCAAAAAAAAATAATGTAAATCATCAAAAACAGCTGTAAACTAATTGATCATCAAAATATAAAAGATTGTCTAGCAAAATATGAAAGTGGAAGCTAAAGTACACATTCTTGTGATTGTGATATAAAATTGGAATTTTTGGCATTAAACTCTGGAACGAATTAAGCCAATTACAATTGCATTATATCCAACATGACACAGCTTATGTTACCACTTACCAGTTGTCTGGACTCTAACATTAACGCGGTTTTCTGAAGGATGAGGAATGCTGTACCCACAAAATGTCACTCTTGGACTGCAAGACAACAACAATTACTCTCATAAGAATACATTGTGCTGAAAATGACTAGGATTAAGGAAGTAGGGAAAGAGAGGTTGGACAAGGAAAGAGAGGTTGGCCAAAGAAAGAGAGATATGAAAAAGCCAAAATTAAACAAACATTTAATATGAACTCCAAAAACAAAAATATTTTGAACTTCATTAACAAAAATTAAAACGTAATAATTAATTATGCATAACAAAGTTAATAAAATGAATTCTTGTCTTTATGGAAGTTCCTTATTTCTTCCTGAGTAATGAGAGGCAGAGGGCTCTTTCAATCTATCTGTTGTTCAACAATAAGGATAAAGCACAATTCATGTTTCTTTCATGCATACTCATTATGTTTTCTTAAGAACTATTCCATACTTTTATGCAGTTTTATGGCTAATAATAAATTGAAATTTATGGTAGGTGCAAAGTTATCATCTGCCCCAAGACTGCTAGACTATTTATGGGATGATAACATTATAATTATCGCTCCTGTTTGGTGTCTCCTCATGTGTTTCAAGGGAGTTCATGCACAGTGTCAGCAACACAGAGTGATAGGAATCTCTTAATTAATATTATAGAGAAGAGACATTTGTATTATAGATTGAAAATAGAAATATTCCAGAAGATGAACCCATGTAATCCCAGAGCAATTGCTCTTCAGAGAAGAGATGATATTCTCTCTGCCCAACCCCTAAGGTATTATCAGAAAACATATTGAATGAATTCTTCCCCTTGTCATGGTCTCTCCTTATATCTACATTGCCTACAATAACAACTGCCACAACAGCACTTGTAACCAATTCTCCTTATCAACCATTTGTTGGGCAGTTTCTTTCTAATATCCATTGTTATCACTAGAATTTAAGTAAACAATCATTTTGATCTCTAAATGTGTGAAGTGTTATCACTATAGTCAATTACAAAAACATCCCTATGTGTGTCTTTAGTAACTTTTTGGACCAAATTGACTAACGAAAGACACAATGATGACCATCCAAACTAACGCAAGATGCACTCAAGTACCAATTTGACTATTGAAAGACACATTTATACTTTAGAGGAATATCTTAATTAATATTACATTTCTTTTCCAAACAAATTTGCATCTTCTATCATATGACCACCAAACAGATACTTGAAACAACATAATACTCTGGAGGACTACATCAAACTTCAAATAAAACAACAAAGAAAGTGGAATGAAGCTCAAGAAGAGATTCTGTAAACTCTGGAAAAAGAGGTAAGAATTGGGAAATGACTAACTCTTGATTCAAGGTGAATCTGACAGTATTTGCAAAAGTGTGATCCTCATCCGTCAGAGAAAACGTTGATTTACTCTGATCCGAGTAAGAACCGTGTTCCATCTCTGACAATCAATCTGCCACCAAATATTGACACATTTTAAGAAACAACAATAATTGTGACAAAAATCCCAATAAAAATCTGGTTGTAAAACATAAATTGAACTTATTTTAACCACAACCCAAAACGTGAACTTATTCTAACCACAAAATGAACAAGAACTAAATATCTTAGAACACCTAATTGAATTGATTTTCCAAAAATAGAATATATGCACTGTTAGGAACTAAAGAATTGGATTCTTAAGAAAGATATTTTTATTGAGAACTAGGAGGGAAATCTCTCCTCCGAGTTTCCCCTTCACAATAGAGACTATACTCTATTCAACAAATGTTTACAATATTCAATGATCTCTCTCTAACTCCCTAACCTCCCTATTTATACAAGTAACCTTATAACAACCTCAACTAACTAATCTAAATCCTCAACTTCGTTTCACAAGTTATGCATCTAAATAACATATTATATATTCTTTTATTGATTTATTATATGGTTTTCCACATTGCTGAATTTTGATGTGGCTTGTTTTAGTTTCTAATAATAATATGCTTTTCGCTTCTGCGATCTGATTAAATTATTCAGTGATTACTAACTAAGTAGTAGTGATTGATGACACAAAACTGTATGAACAATTCTTGAGAAGTAAAAACTAAAAAGAATTGAAAGTAACTAACCGGTTGTGTAACGAGATGAGACGGAGGTCGGAAAATAGACCGGTGATGGTGGCGGGAACTCGGAAGGCGGTGGTTACGATATGAATGAAAATGTGTACAATTAGGGTTTCAGTGTTCAATTCTTCGGTTTGTCAAAAAAAAAAGCGAGATTATTTTGGTCAACAAACAAAAGAAGGGTTGAATTCTTTGTTAATGAAATACGAGATGGGCCTCAAAGTATCATGACCCACGATTAAAGAAAGTTTTACCCCGTACCCCCACAATTATAACTATACTCCATAAATTTTTTAAAATATCAAAATTATTTTTCATTTTTTTATTATTTTATCAAATTAAAATTTACTTTTTTTTTTACCTTCTACCGGAAAACTTGAAAAAAGTTTTCCGGAAAAGACGCGAACATTTCACACTATCGAAAAACTTTTTGACAAATTTTTTGGTAGTTACCGGAAAACTTGGGAGGAAGTTTTCCGGAAAAGGCGTAAATTTAACACTACCGAAAAACTTTTTGGCAAGTTTTCCGGTAGTTTTTTTTTTTCAATTTTTTTAAAAAAAATTTTAAAAAAACAAAACTACTGAAAAACTTTTTGGTAAGTTTTCCGGTAGTATTAAATGGTACGCATTTTCCGGAAAACTTCCTCCCAAGTTTTCCGGTAGTGTTAAATGGTACGCCTTTTCCGGAAAACTTCCTCCCAAGTTTTCCGGTAACTACTGGAAAACTTGTCAAAAAGTTTTCCAGTAGTGTTAAACGTTCGCGTCTTTTCTGGAAAACTTTTTTCAAGTTTTCAGGTAGAAGGTAAAAAAAAAATTTAATTTGATAAAATAAAAAAGTGAAGGGTAATTTTGACATTTTGAAAATTTTGTGAGGGTATAGGTATAATTGTAGGGGTATGGGATAAAACTTTCACAATTAAATTACTTAGTGGGCTGGGGAAAAAGCCGTCGTTAGAAGGGTATATAAGAAAATTAGATTTCGTACCTCAAATTTAATTTTCATTTAATTAATGGTACAAAAAAATTACTTCAAAATCTTATCTTTCACTAAAATTTCCGGTAAATAACTTTTTTCCCCTAATAATTTTGTACACAATTTATAACTACTGTAAATTTCCTTTTTTTAAAATTTCGATGGTACAATTTGTTTATCAGAAATTTTGAGGCACTAAATTTACGATAGTACAAATTGTTTACCGGAAATTTAGTGCTTTGAAATTTTCGATAGTTACTTTATTCTATCGGAAATTTGTGTCATGAAATTTCCAGTAGTTACTTTTACTCTTGCGGAAATTTTGAAATTTTTTTAACTTTTTTTTGTTGTTGAAGTAAGGATAAAAAAACACCACCATTATGTATAGATATTTGACTAAACCATTCACAACTGATCAAATTTTTGAGTCACGCAGGATCCTGTTGCTCAAACTTAAGTTGAAAATTATAATAATCCTCTTGTTGCATCTCTTCGTTCATCTTCCTCCTTAACGGCAGCTCTCATATTAGATTGTGTAGAAGATCGAACTCGAGAATGTTCAACGGTGTTTTTTGTTCCTCTAGTTCTCACTGAAAAAAATTGAATGAAAAAAATGTAAATAAAAAAAACATTGTACCGGAAATTTCAAGCAGAGAGTTCCACCAAAAATTTGAAATTTTCGATATTGAAAAACAACTACCGAAAATTTGAAATTTTCGGTTGAAACTCCCATAAATTTCAAATTTACGATCAATTTTATTGTTTTTACTGTGACTTAAAGGTACTTTAGTAAACTCAAGTATAAATTATTTAAATTGAGGAGGTATAGGTTTAATTGCAAAATCCAATTTTCCATATATAAGGAGATATAAAAGATACTATTAAATTGGAGCTTTCAGTAAATTATTAATCCCATTTTTTTTATCAATGGATTGAGTTTTTAGCATCCACCAATAAATATATTCCATTGGTATTGATTAATGGATGTGTTTTTTTTTTCTTTCTAAAATGCAATTTTAGTTTCCCATTTTACTAAATTAATAATTTAGGTCCCTCATTTTTAAAATTGTTAATATTTAGTCTCTTTCTTAATTTGAGTTGTAATTTTGTAATGTGACAATCATTTTTGTTTTACAATCATAAATAATTTAAAAAAAAATTCAGCAAATTAACAAAAATTACTTTTTTTCTTCCAGAAATTTAAAATTCAATATTGCTACCTACACCCACCTTTTTACTACTCACACCCCTCAATTTAAAAAAAAAACTAAATTCCCGAAATGCCCTTGCCTATTTATTGAATTTTTAACCCTAACATCTCTCAATCTTCATCTTCTACCTCACTCATATTCATCCCTTTCTCTCACAACCCCTTCTGATTCTTCCTCCATTTTTAAAAACTTCAACATCTTTAGTCATCATTATTTCCTCTCTTCACATTGTGTTTAAAGTGAACCTAAGAAGGTATGTATGTTTGTTCTGTTTTTGAGTTTGTATTTTTTTTTAAAATCTGGGGATCTTACGGTTCAGGTACGTTATAAAATTGTAAAATTCCAGAACATTACATGAATTAAGTTCACGTATACCTACGTGATTTAACATTGCGTAGGAAATGGAGTTTAAGCCTCAAACATGGGGTACCTGAACTCACTTCAGGTAAGCTTACGTGAACTCATTTAACTTTCACGTTTTCACTGAGATGTCTGCTACGTGAACTCAATTCACGTAGGAGTATTGCATATTCCTGAATTTTTTATATGTTCCTTTTTGGATGCAGATAAATGGACCAAGGGGGAGACAACAGTGATGAAATGTATGAAGGTTTGAAACCTGATTTTAAGGAAATGCATGATGGTTTGGAACACGATTTTGAAGCAATGAATTATGGTGTTGAACCCGAAATTGAAGACGACATAAACAACGGAGATGAACATGTTATGGTTGATTTGACTGATGTGTGTAGCACTGGCATGATGTTTGATACACGAGATGATTTATTGAAATGGACTAGAAATGTTGGAAGGGAAAATGGAATTGTCGTTGTTGTCATTTTTAGATATGAAATTACGACAGCACGACCAAGAACAATGACAAAATTAATTGATTGTGAAAAAACGGTAAATATAGACCTTGGAAGAATCTTAAACCTATGAGGAGTACTTGGACTAGAAAATCTGAATGCCCATTTAGATTGAGAGGAACACCATCAAGTGTTGGTAAGGGGTGGTATATGCATGTAATATGTGGTGTCTATAACCACGAATTGGCCAAAAAACTGACTAGTCATTCTTTCATAGGCCGATTGTCTCATGAAGAGAAAAATGTACTTTGTGATATGATGAAGAACATGGTAAACCAAGAAACATATTGATGACACTAAAGGATCGTAACATTGAATGTTTGACGACAATAAAACAAGTTTACAATGTATGTCAAACATATCGCTCATCATTTAGAGGTAATAGAACAAAAATGCAACATCTTCTGACATTGATGGAACGCGATAAATACGTCTATCAATATAGGAAGGTAGATGGTTCAGATGAGTTGAGGGACATATTTTGGGCCCATCCAGACGATATCACTCTTGTAAATAATTTTCACATAGTATTGATTATGGATAGCACATACAAGATCTGTAGGTATCGAATGTCATTACTTAAAATTGTTGGTGTTACATCTATTGAAATGACATTTTGCGTGGGCACTACAAATTTTGAAAGAACAAATTACAAGTGGTGAAGTTGAAATCATCGTAACTGATAGAGACATTAATTTGATGAACGTGGTTGAATATGTTTTTCCAAAAGCAGTTAGTTTATTATGCTTGTTTCATGTATGCAAAAATGTCAAAGCAAAATGCAAGATGACTGTGTTTCCAAAAAAGAAGCAGGTGGAAATAATGGAGGCATGAGAGGCTCTTGTTTATAGTTATGATGAGTCTCAGTACTACATGCAATTGGCTATCTTTGAAGGAATTTGTAGTAGTTGTTCTATTTTCTATGATTATGTACATGAGATGTGGTTGGTTCCTCACAAGGAAAGATTTGTTGAGGCGTAGACAAATAGAGTTATGCACTTTGGGAACACAACAACACAAAGGGTTGGGTCGGCACATTGGAGTTTGAAAAGGATATTACAAGACATTATTGGTTATATATGCAGTGTTTGGGAAACCATCAATAGCATGATTAGATTACAACACAATGAGATAATAACATCATTCAAAATGTGCATCGACATAGTAACAGATTGTACGCCTATTTGCGTGGTGTTGTGTCCAAAAATGCAATAGTTCACATTGTGGCAAAGTATGATCGCGTGAAGTATGTAGGTATTGATAAGTCTGAGTGTCGTTGCACGCTTAGGACAACACATGATCTACCTTGTGCATGTGAAATAGTTAGGTATAATATGATCCCACGTTCCATTCCGTTAGACGTTATTCATGTTTGGTGGAGTAAAATTAACTTTTCATGATGATGGATCGAGTAAAACTTCAGAGTTATCTGTGAAACATGAAATAGATGTGATAGTGAAAAAGTTTTAATAACTTGAGATACCTGGAAAAATTGCACTTAAAGGTAAATTACGAGAAATCGCGTATCCATCCACTACATCGATGTGTCCACCTGTTGATAAGGTTAAAACAAAGGGTGCACCAAAAAAAGGCAAAAGTAAGGTATCAAAAAGAGATAAATCAACCAAGCATGATCCATCTTGGTGGCAGTATGTCGATGCAAGTGTTCGATGTAGTGGCACAAATGCATGTAGCATTGTAACATCTAGTAAAGTACAACAACCTCGATCATCAGTCAAAAAGCTCACACCTCGACCATCAGCCTGCAAAGTTAAACAACCAAGAGTTCTTCTCTTCAACAATTGGTTGCCAGTTGAAATTCAAAAATTCATAGATTACATTATTGACGTCGGTGATTATGATAATTGTAGATATCGTGCAGTAGTAGGTTTACTTGGAATGAGTGAGAACTCTTGGGCATTCATTCGTCAAGAGTGTGTGGTAGAGCTTCAAGAGTTCATGTATCATTACGAGAGAATATATGGTGGAGAAAATTTTGTTCAACAACTTATACAAAATGTATATGTTGAACAAGTTGCAACTATGGATAATTGAATGACACTTTCAGAAATGAGATATGTGATTGCTTCGAAATTTAACTTGGTTTTCGTCGCATTATCACTTAACCAATCACAAACATTTTTTCCACTTCGAAGTCCACCACTAACATCTATGTCAGATCATCGTATGATAGTTATTGCATTTGTTAAGAACTATCATTTTGTGCAGTTATTAATTATGAAATTTAATTTACATTTATCAATATATGAAATTTAATTTACGTTTTTTTATATGTTTAATAAATTACTTATTTTAACAGGTTTACTTAAAGCCAAATTCTCCTATACCACAAACAAGTAATCTGTGGAAAAAATATTGTACTGAAGAAACACGACAATGGAAGTTTATTTACAACGATCGCATGCAACATTGGTTGTAGATATTTCCATGCGCTATAAATGATTAGATTGTAAACTAAATATTTTATTGTAAACTGATTATATTGTATGAATTCAGTATTACACATATCCTAAATATTTTAAATAATCAAAGTATTCAAAAATTAATACATATCCAATCTCTAAATAAAGCCTAAGTTCCTCTATTTCTTCAGCAATATGTATTACGTTAGACCAATTTTTACCACCACCTCTTTGTGTTCGCAACATCAAAATTAATTCATTCATGAGTGCAACACCATCAGGTAATACTCGTTGCCGACCAAGAAGCTCTTCTGCAATTTGTATTGCACGACGCTGCTTTAAAAAAATACATTAAATAATATAGTTAAAATAATAGATGAATAATTAATTTTGTTATGTAATAAATTGGAATTAATATACCGTTATGTCAACTGCTTCATCATTAACATCAGCAGCAGGTTCTACAACAGTAGGATCTTCATGATCTGGTTCTTTTTGAATTATGTATGGATGAGAAATTCTGCGAAGCCAATTCATGTAATCATTTGAGCAACCTGCAGGTCCATGTACAACTGCGCCAACATCCACTACATGCACAACGTATTGCGTAAATATTATGTTCATTTCATCTGGTATGGTCGTTTAACCCACTATCTCTAACAGTGAGCCACGAATGGTTTGGACATAACTGTATTGATGTAGTACCCTGTCTGACAGATGAGCGTACATCTTCGGGCCCCAGCGTATCCACCCTCTAAATAAAGAAACCTCTTCAAACGGTCGCTTTAATCGATGTTGCTCATATGGTGTCCAACATACCTGATGAACGTCAATCTCGTTAAGAGTTTTCCTAAATGGAATAACCAAACCCTTATCCTTTTTGGCTTCCATCTAAGTACTATAGAGTAGTCCTCAACATAACTAGGAGAGAGTCTACATCAATCTACACATAATATTGGAAAATGCTCGTAGACCCACGTCTGCACATATATAATAACATTTCATTAGTTTATAATTAATAAAAGAAATTATTAACACAATAAACAACCATTACCTGCAATAATGTCAGATACCCAAAAACTGTTTTGGTTTTATGCATACTCTATTGAGACAAAATCTCTTTCTAATAGTTTTAATGATAACAAAATTAAATTATTATGATTCTTGTTAAGACTAATATGTGCTCTTGAGTGTATTATTATTAGAAAACAAGTTGTTCTTCAAATGAGATAAAATCTATATAAATTCAACAAGTTTTCAAACTGGAGGATGGACTAGAGGATGGATCTTCAAAGAGGATGAACCAACTATTAGTCAAAATATTCAGAATCACGTTAACTTTGATTTCTTTCCATGTGCAAAGTCAATTCAGTGTTAAAGTTTGAAAGAAAAACAAAGTCAACTGAAGAAAAAGAAAGGCAGAGGATGAACATAGAAATTTGGAATATAGAAGAATGGACCTCTATCTCTATTCATAGGCTTATGATGAAAATGGTTCTACTTTTTCAACTGCACGTAAAGGTTATACTAAACAAAGCCCAAATTAGAATCTGACATGCTTTGGAGAACGAAAAAGCAAAAGGACAACTAAGACACGAACTTCCAGGAGGTTTGTATATGACATACGAGGATGGACTATATTCTCATCCTCCTACACTCAAACAAGACAAAAGACAGCTGGATGACATTTCTGTAATTCAGAATACTGTCCTTGACTTTTTGATCAATGTGCCCAACGGACATGAAGTACCAAAACACATTGTTAGACTTCTTACAACTCTATAAAAGCAATGGTGCACTTCTTCATTGAATACACAACTACAAAGCATTCAAAGAAAAAGGCTAAGAGCTATCAAGTGTCATTCTCATCATCTCTTTATACTTTCTATTGTATTACACTAGATCTTTGATACATCCTTCTTAGAAAGTGCTAGTAAAGAGAAACATCAAAAAACACCTTCAAACTATACTGTAATTTCTAAGTGAGTTAAACTTAGAAATAGTTGAAATCCGTGAGAAGATATTGTAAGCTTGGTGAAGCTCAAGAACACAAAAGCTGTAACTAACCTCTATGAGAGGTTGACTGTTTTCTTAGTGAAATCTCACAAGTGTATGAGGACTGGACGTAACCCGTTTTTGGGTGAACCAGTATAAAGTTGTGTGTGTCATTTTCTTATCTCTCTCTCTCTCTCTTTTAAAAGTAATATGTTCTTACTCATAGTTTGAATTTCCAACCTCTGACTTTCATCCTCTCGAAGAGGATAAAGCTTTAAAACTTAAAAGAAATTTTTAAACATCAAATATCTCTATTCAACCCCCCTTCTAGTGATATTCTAGCTACTTCAATTGGCATCAGAGCAAGGTTCTCTAGAAAACTACACCTAACAGTGTAAGAGAAAAAGATCAAAAGAAAAATGTCAAAAGCTAAGTATATTCCTGAAGGAGGATCATCCAGCAGACTTCCCTACTTCGATGGCACAGATTACTATCACTGGAAAGGAAAGATGAGACTGAAGAATGCCAACTTGCTAAAGAACTATGGGACACTCTGAAAATCCATCATGAAGGATCAAGTCATGTTAAAGAGGCGAGGATTGACATGGGTGTTAGAGAATTCCAATTATTCGAAATGAAGGAAGAAGAAACTATTGATGAAATGTTCTCAAGGCTAACAATCATTCTAAATAACTTAAGATCTCTTGGAAAGGAATATTCTGTTCAAGAGAGGATAAGGAAAATTCTGAGGAGTTTACCAAAAGAATGGAGACCAATGGTGATGGCCATCACAGAAGCAAGAAACTTGGCCACCATGAGGTTAGAAGATCTGGTTGGGACTCTTAGAGCTCATGAACCATTGCTACTTGCTGATAAACCAAGCAAAAAGGGAAAAATGATTGCGTTAAAATCTAGCCAAACTGAAAGTACTTCCTCCAAGAAGAATGAAGATGTCATAAAAAGAGAAAACTCAGAATATCCTCTATCTGATGAGGAGGATGAACTCGCTCTGATTTCTAGAAGAATTCAGAGGATGATAATTAGTAGAGGACAAGAAAAAAAGGTCTCCTCAAAAAGAAAAAATTGACAAAAGTCAAATAACCTATGTTGGATGCAACAAAGTGGGACATTACAAAACTGAATGTCCTCTAAATAAAAGAAACACAAGAAGATTTCAAAATAAAAATAAATCTATGATGGCCACCTGGGATGACAGCGAAGGATCATCCTCCGAGCAAGACAAGGAAGAAGAAGCTAACCTCTGCCTTATGGCAAGAAGATGAAGACATTGAAACTATGTTTTCCAGACTCTAGTATCAGGATTAAGGGTACTAGAAAAGAGTTACACTACTGCTGATCATGTAAGGAAAATACTTAGAAGTCTGACAATCAAGTGGACACCAAAGATTACTGCTACTCCGGAAGCTAAAGATCTGAATACTCTAAAGCTGGAAGAATTAATCAGCTCTCTCAGATCACATGAAATTGAATTGGAAGAAGATGAACCCAAGAAGAAGAACAAAACTCTAGCCCTGAAATCCAAGCAGAAAAAGGCTCTGAAAGCAACATCAGAAAATAGTGATTCAGACGATCAAAGTCTGAACTCAGAGGAAGAAGAAATTGCTTTCTTATCCAGGAAGTTCAGAAAGATGTGGCATAACAGAAGGAATAAATTTCCCCATAGATATTCCAATCAGTCCAACAAAGGAAGTGATGATACAAATGACAAGAAAGGTATCATCTGCTACGGATGCAATGAATCTGGACATATCAAGTCAGAATGTCCAAAAATGGAGAAAGGGAAGTACCAGAGGAAAGATTTCAGAACTAAGAAGAAAAGCATGATGGCTACATGGGATGATTCTGATGAATCTTCTGAAGATGAACATGCAGATTTGGCTATGATGGCTCACACCAACTCTGGATCTAACACAGAATCTGATTCTGGAAGAGAATTAGAAGATGATGAAACTGAGGTATATTCTGAATTCACTCGATCTGATTTAATTACTGCTCTGAATGATTTTTTAAACAGTAATTACAAATTATCTTTAAAATTGAAAACTCTTAAGAAAGAAAATACAAATCTAACCGAAGAAGTTAATGTTTTAAAGAATCAGATTGCAGAATTTAAAACAGGAAGTGTCATTCTTGAAACTGATATTGCAAAATTGAAAACAGAGGATGTATGCTAAAAAAATAGTTTTGCTGAAATTAAAGATGAAAGTTTTAATCTGAAAAATAATCATAATTCAACAGCAATTGAAAATACCACAAGTAATTCTGATATGCATGAACAAGTTCTTCAAGAATTTCTTGATAGTGGTATGGAAAGAAGCAAATATGCTTCTATGATTTATGGAGTCAGTAGGAATGGAAATAGAGGTATAGGATTTGAAGAAACTATAATTGAATCTAAACCCGTGCTTAAACTTGTTCCCTCTGATATAGTGTGTACATTTGTTACAAGAAAGGTCATTCCAAAGTGTCTTGTCCTATGTTAAATACAAGGGAAAACAAGAAACTTTTCAAGACTAACAAACCTGGACCCAACCAGATTTGGGTACCAAAAGATAAAATTGTCTATGTTGCAGATGTTCTAAGCAACCAAATTGAAACACCAGTCATGGTGCCTGGTCAATGGATGCTGGCAATATATGAAGGGAAAAAGGTCTATATTCCAACATCTACCAAACAGAAGCCAATTAACTATGGTAGAAGAAGAACTGGTCAACACAATACCTATCAGAACCAAAACCAGAATCATAGGAGGAACAGGAAATATCAAAGAAATCACACATATCACACAGATCAGAACAGACAGAGAAATCACTCATATCAACAAACCTGGAACTACCAGAAGAATCATAATTACTATCAGTTCCAGAACCAGAAGAATCAGAATTATCATCAGTTCCAGAACTATCAGAGGAACATGATATATCAGCAGAAAGAGAAGTGTCAGTATCTGGAGAGTTCTTCAAACACTCCAGTAAAACTCATCAAGATTACAAACCAGGAAGGGAATTCAAATTCCTTCATCCAAACCATCTAATCACAAAACATACAGATTTAGAATCTGAAAATCAGAAACAAGAGGATTTTCAGAGTAAAACTGAAACTGTTGACATAGAGGTTACATCTTGCTGTAAATACTATTATTGTTTGATATTTATGTTTAATATGATAACAAGAAGCTTGATCTTAAAAATCAAAGCTAGATAAGTATTCTGCAGGTTTTCAAACTGTCAGAGGAACCAAGTGATTCACATGATGTGAACACTTCAACAGAAACAGTATTTCAGTGGTTTCAAAAACAAGCAGAAACTACCAGAAGCAGAATTAATGGTTTGGCTGTATTGAGTTCATTTTTAAATTATTTGATTTGTATTATGTTATATGACAAATAGCTTGATTTGAAAAGTCAAAGCAAGATGAAGCTGATGTAGGTTAACCAGAACTAGAGGAAACTGATGCTGGTTTACCAGAACCAGAGGAAACTAAAGCTAGTTTACCAGAACCAGAGGAAACCGATGTAGGTTTACTAGAACCAGAAACTGATACAGATCTACTAGAACCAGAAGCTGATGTAGACAAACCAAGAGAGCTTGAAAAGATGGAAGATGAAAGAAGAACCTGACAAGTCTTCAGAGGATAAATCTGAAGATAAGTTAGAAAAAAATAGATCACTCCAAGACATGGCCAGAACTATGTTAAATGATTTAAATGTTGCAAAATATTTTTGGGCTGAAGCAATCAACACTGCATGTTATATTCAGAATAGAGTCTTTATTAGGTCTATGTTGAATAAAACACCATATGAATTATGGAAAGCTTGACACTGCAAAGTCAAAGCAAGATGTTGATATTACAGATTTAACAACACCAGAGGAAGCAGAAACAGACAAACCAGTAGAATTTCGAGAAGTGAAGGATACAAATAAATTAGAAGCATGTGACACATCTTCAAAGGATGAACCTGATCAAATCAGAACTAGTCATGAGAAGTCAGAAGAGAAATCTGGATGGAAATACCAGTCATCTCATCCTGAAAATCTGATCATTGGAAGTGGAAGTGATTCTTTAAGAACCAGATCATCATTACAAGATATAAGTCTGTTTGGTTTAATCTCATCGATTGAGCCTACATCTGTTAGTGAAGCATTGGCAGATGATGGATGGATTATTGCAATGCAGGAAGAGTTAAATGAATTTAAGAGGAATGATGTTTGGGATATAGTTCCAAGACCAGAGAAGAACATTGTGGGAACCAAGTGGGTCTTCAAAAATAAGCTAAATGAAAAGGGTGAAGTAGTCAGAAACAAGGCAAGGCTTGTGGCACAAGGTTACAATCAACAAGAGGGTATTGATTACACTGAGACATTTGCTCCAGTGGCCCGGTTAGAAGCTATTCGTATCTTATTGTCCTTTGCTGCAAATAATAATATCAAATTATTTCAAATGGATGTTAAAAGTGTTTTTCTCAATGGTTATTTGAGTGAAGAGGTATATGTTAAACAACCTCCAGGTTTTGAAAATTCTGAATTTCCAAACCATGTCTTTAAACTTACAAAATCCTTGTATGGGTTAAAACAAGCACCTAGAGCATGGTATGATAGACTCAGTAATTTCTTACTTAAAAATAACTTTGAAAGAGGACAAATAAACAATACTTTGTTTAGCAGATCAATAGAAAATGATATTTTGATCATTCAAATTCATGTTGATGATATTAGTTTTGGATCTACTAATGGTATTCTTTGTCAAGAATTTTCTGAATTAATGCAGCATGAATTTCAAATGAGTATGATGGGAGAACTTAAGTTCTTTCTAGGAATACAAATTCAACAAAGTCCAGAAGGTATTTACATTCACCAAACTAAATATACAAAGGAACTTCTCAATAAGTTTAAGATGAGTAATTGCAAACCTATGGCTACACCAATGCATCTTACTTGTTCACTTGATAAAGATGAATCAGGAACAAAAGTTGACCAGAAAATCTACAGATGAATGATAGGATCATTACTCTACCTTACTGCTTCTAGACCTGATATCATATTTAGTGTGTGTGTATGTGCTCGATTTCAATCTGATCCTAGAGAATCTCATCTAACTGCTGTTAAGAGAATCCTTAGATACCTAAAAGGCACTACCAACCTCACCTTGTTTTACAAGAAAACTCCTATATACAAACTGAGTGGATACTGTGATTCTGACTATGCTGGAGATAAACTTGAAAGAAAAAATACCAGTGGCTATTGTACCTTTTTAGGAGACAATTTAATTTCGTGGTCCAGTAAGAGACAACACACTATTGCCATGTCAACAGCAAAGGCTGAATACATTTCAGCAGCTGGCTGCAGCTCTCAACTACTCTGGATGAAGCATCAACTTGAAGACTACAAAATATTAGAATCCAACATACCCATCTATTGTGATAACACCTCTGCAATTTGCCTAACCAAAAACCCTATCCTACATTCTCAAGCCAAACACATAGAGATCAAACACCACTTCATCAGATATTATGTTCAAAAAGGGGTACTTAACATTCAATTTGTAGACACTGATCATCAATGGGCTGACATATTCACTAAATCACTACCTGAAGATAGGTTTGAATTCATCAAGAAAAACCTTGATCTTATCTTCATCCCTAACCTAATAGCTTACTTTAATTTTTATGTATTTTATTTTTCATGTACTTTTATAAAAAAAAAAGAGTCGAAAAAAAAACAGAGGATCTCTTTTCTTCATTCAATCCTTTTTGTCTGATGTCAAAGGGGGAGAAGATGTAATATTTGATAAAATATCCAAGGGTGAAGATGATGCATTTGAAAGGAGGAGAAGATGATGTATGATATATTTGATATCTGGGCATTAGACTTAGGGGGAGAAAATATAAAATGAAGCTTAGTCTTAGGGGGAGTCAAAGTCAAAAGAAAGAAAAAGTATTATCAAAAATACATTGTTTGTCATCATCAAAAAGGGGGAGATTGTTGGAACCAAGTTGGTTCTTGCAATTAAAGTTTTGATGTTAACAAATGTATTTTATGAAAATAACATATTTGACTTAGAAGAAGAATGAAAAATGTCATCAGAAGAATAAATCAGAAGATGACGTCACCAGAAGCAGAAATCAGATGATGACGTCACCAGATGATGTCATCAGAAGCAGAAATCAGAGGATGACGTCACCAGAGGATATCGTCAAATGAATCTGTCAGAGAAAAATGTTTAAAACAGAATCTGAGAAAAATGCTCAAAATAGAATCTGAGAAAAATGCTTAAAACAAAATTGGAGAAAAAGACTCAAAACAGAAGCGGAGCAAAATGTTCAAAACAAATGAGTGACCTAAATGCACCTTTTGCAAAAAACATGGACATACTATCAAAGTTTGTCATGCTAAGAAAAGGGCTGAAATTAACAAAAGGAAATGTTCATTTTGTGATAAGTATGGACACCTTGATTCCATTTGCTACCATAAAAAGAAAATCCTTACAAGAGGACGAACTAACTACCAAGGACCCAATTCCATATGGGTACCTAAGTCACTCCTAAATTCTGACACAGGCATATCCTCTGATCAACAAAAGAAAGCCATGGTTCTTGGACAGTGGCTGCTCAATACATATGACAGGGGATAAACATTGTTTCATTTCACTAGAAACAAAAGATGGAGGATCAGTCACATTTGGAAATAATGATAAAGCTCAAATAAAAGGTACAGGTGTTATTGGTAAAAATAATTCTACAAAAATTGAAAATGTTCAGTATGTAGATGGTTTAAAACATAACTGTGTGACAATGGATTTGAAGTTATCTTTAAACCCATTCTATGCGAGGTTAAACATTCATCCTCGGGTAGAGTTTTCTTCTCTGGTTTTCGAAAAAAGAATTTATATGTATTATATCTGGATGATTTGCCTACTGAATCTTGTTTTATTTCTCTTGAAAAGGATAAATGGATTTGGCACAAACGAGCCGGTCACACAAGCTTAAACACCATTTCTAAATTATCAAAATTGGAACTAGTCAAAGGTCTTCCAAAAATTGATTTTGAAAAAGACAAAGTGTGTGAAGCTTGTGCCAAAGGAAAACAAGTCAAAAGTAGTTTTCATTCAAAAAATATTGTTTCAACAAATCATCCTCTTGAACTTCTTCATATTGACCTCTTTGGTCCCATTAAAACTCCAAGTCTTAGTGGAAAAAGGTATGGATTTGTGATAGTTGATGACTTTTCACGATTTACATGGGTTTTATTTTTAAAACACAAACATGAAGCCTTTGATCCATTTCATTATTTATGTAATAGAATTCAAAATGAAAAAACAACTAAAATTATTTCTGTGAGAAGTGACCATGGAGGTGAGTTTGAAAATGAGTCTGTAAAAATATTTTTTGATGAAAACGGTATTTCCCATAATTTTTCCTGTCCAAGAACTCCACAACAAAATGGAGTTGTTGAAAGGAAAAATAGAACTCTACAAGAAATGGCTAGAACTATTTTGAATGAAGCCAACATTGAAAAATACTTTTGGGCTGAAGCTATTAACACAGCTTGCTATGTTTTAAACCGTGTATCCATCAGAAAAATTTTAAATAAAAATCCTTACGAACTTTGGAAAGGCAGAAAACCAAATATTTCTTATTTTCATTTTTTTGGTTGTTATTGCTACATACTAAATAATAAAGATAACTTGGGAAAGTTTGATCCAAAATCCGATAAAGGTATATTTTTTAGGATACTCCACATCGTCAAAAGGTTATAGAATTTATAATCTTAGAACTCAAACTGTGGAGGAGTCCATGCATGTTATTTTTGATGAGTTTGATGACTTGTGTCTAGAAAATATGGATAAAATAGAAGAAGATGAAAATTCATCCTCTAAAGTACACAGTCCAAACGAAGAGGACGATTCTGATCCATCCTCACAGCAGCCTCCAAGAGGATGGAAGGTAGCAACGCATCATCCTCTTGATCTGATTATTGGGGATACGGCAGATGGTGTGAGGACCAGCCAATCCTTTGCAAATAACATGGCCATGATATCACAAGTTGAACCAAAAAACATTGATCAAGCAATATGTGACAAATCATGGGTAGAAGCCATGATGGAGGAACTATCACAATTTGAAAGAAATAAAGTATAGGATCTTGTGCCCCATCCTCTAGACAAATCCATCATTGGAACAAAATTGATCTTTAGAAACAAATTAAATGAAGATGGAGAGGTCATTAGAAATAAAGAAAGACTAGTGGCTCAAGGGTACAACCAACAAGAAGGAATAGATTATGATGAAACATTCGCTCTGGTTGCTAGACTTGAAGCTATTAGAATCCTCCTAGCTTATGCTACTCATAAAGGTATCAAATTATTTCAAATGGATGTCAAAAGTGCCTTTTTGAATGGTTTCTTAAATGAGGAGGTGTATGTTCACCAACCTCCTGGGTTTATAGATGAGAAAAAACCTAATTATGTTTTCAAACTCTCTAAGGCTCTTTATGGATTAAAACAAGCTCCTCGAGCTTAGTATGAGAGGTTAAGCTCATTTTTAAAAGAAAATGGTTTTTCAAGAGGACATATTGACACCACACTCTTTAATAAAACTCTTAAAAAGGATATGTTGATTGTGCAAATATATGTTGATGATATAATCTGTGGGTCCACAAATGAAAAAAACTGTGAAGATTTTTCTAACCTCATGCAAAGCGAGTTTGAGATGAGCATGATGGACGAACTAAAATTTTTTCTTGGGTTACAAATTAAACAAATGAAGTCTGGCATCTTTATCTCCCAAGAAAAGTACACCAAAGATCTTCTGAAAAAATACAACATGGATTCAGCAAAACCCATGGGGACCCCTATGCATCCATCCTCCATATTACATAAAGATGATGAAGGAACCTCCATATCTGAAAAGGAGTACAGAGGGATGATTGGATCTTTACTATACTTAACTGCAAGCAGACCTGACATTGTGTTTGCTGTTGGACTTTGTGCAAGATTTCAATCCTCTCCGAAGGAACCTCATCGTATAGCTGTAAAAAGAATTTTCATATATCTGATTGGCACCACTGATGTTGGAATTTGGTATAAAAATAGTTCAAACCTTGACCTCTTGGCATACTGTGATGCGGACTATGCAGGGGATAAAGTTGAAAGAAAGAGCACGAGTGGAACATGTCAAATTCTTGGGGAGTCTCTCATAAGTTGGTCATGCAAAAAACAAAGCACAATTGCCTTGTCAACCACAGAGGCATAATACGTATCAGCTGCCCAATGCTGTTCACAAATACTTTGGGTAAGAAATCAATTCGAGGACTATTCACTGAGGTACGCAAAATTACCCATCCTCTGTGATAATACAAGTGCCATAAATCTTTCAAAAAATCCCATACAACATTCTCGATCCAAGCATATCGAAACTAAACATCATTTCATACGAGATCATGTTCATAAGGGAGATATTGAGCTAATTTTCGTTGAAACTGAAAAACAATTAGCTGATATTTTTACCAAACCTCTTCAGGAGGACAAATACAAAAATATTTTGGAGAACCTCTCCATCATAAGTCTGTCCAAAATTCTTTAATTTTTTTTGTTTAAGACTTATTGTTTATTTTTAAATTCTTTATTACTTTTTAAATGTTGAACTTCTTGGAAAAATCATTGTGCATCTAAAGGTATCACGAGAGGATCTTTCATTAAAAAAGAAAAAAGTTTGGTCCCTTTCAAACTCCTAATTCTGTCAAACCATCTTTTGGGTCAAAATTTGAATTACTTTGTCCAAACTGATTCTGCAAGTTTCAAAACAAAAGACATGTTTGTCTTTTTTGGTGAAATGGCCCAGAGTCAATAACTGCCGCGCACGTTTCCCCTCTACGTGCAGTTTTCCAGCCAAACTCCTTGGCTTCCGTCATGCATTAAATGCTGACGGCTGAAAAGTAACTGCTCCTGTCACACGCGCGTCACCAGCCTACCTCATCATACCCTCACGTCCAATCCACAACTGATGTAACCTCTCTCTTCCCAATATTCCTTCCGTCTTTCCTTCATCAAATCGTGAAAACATCATTCCCTTGAAAACTAAAATCCCCTCATCCTTCTCTTTCAAAAAACTCAGCAAAATTTTTTTTTCCTCATGGCCCGCACTAAGTTTTCTACAAAACGAAAATTCGTTGAACATTACTCTGAAGATGAATACGATAATTACTCTAGCACCAACGAGGAGGATGAAGAAATCCTTCAACCAGAACCAATGACTACCATACATCCTCCTCTCCATTCAGCCACAATCCCTAACATTGCCTCTACCCCTCCTCACTTAAAACGGACCCATTCCTCTTCATCCAAAACCTCCATATCTGCTCTTGTTCGACGATCATCCAGAATCATGTTTGGAATCCTCTCATCCAAAAAACCAACCAAACAAGATAACACCATTCATGTAATTGACTCTGATGATTCAGAGAAAACCGTATCTGCTGACTCCATTCCTCAACCACCTCCCAGTAACACTTCCTCTCCTTCACCTAAAAACTCGACCATTGAAAAACCCTGTTCCAAACCAACTTCCAAACCACAATCTGCTTCCACTGGCTCTCTGTTTGAAACTCCAACTTTGGAGAAAGTCTATCTCTCTAAATGGCACGACAAATCTGTCGTAAATGGAAAGTTTATTGATTTTTCTAACCTAAGGAAAGGAGGCTTCAACATTGAGGATGTCTTTGATTAGATTGGCTGGACCTCCGTTTTAAAAATTAATGAACCTCAATATCCTCGCCTTGTGCGAGCATTCTATGTTGCGGCAACTGGGTCCAAAGGCGATACTGGATTCAGTATTGTTCTTAAAGGTGTGCATATGGAGATTAATCATATCTCCTTATGTCACATTCTAGACATTCCAGATGAAGGCTCTCTGTGCTTCTCTGAAAAATGGTACTCTCAGTGCCATGTCTCCAGAACTGATGTGCTTCAAAATTCACTCATTCACTCCCCTAAGCCTCAAATGGCCTCTAATCTCCAGCCCTTATGTGGAATTCTTCATAACATTTGTGTTCATTCCATTGTTCCAAGGGCAGGAAGTTTTGAAAAAGTCACTGAACTCGATCTCCTACTCATCCATCACCTCACAACAAGTACTCCTCTACAATTGGGGAATATTATTTTTAATTTCATGTTAAATGATGCCACTCTGGGACGATCTGCCCACTATGGGATGCTCTTGACAAAAATTTTTAAATTTTTTAAATTGTCTCTTGAGGACGAACCCTCTGTCCTCTTCAACAACAGTTTCTCTATGCGCAATATCAAACAGATGAAGCTCAAACTTGTAGATATGCCTTCCTCCACCAAAACATCCATACCTTCAAAAAACAAATCATCCAAAACTCCACCACCCAAAAAGACGAAAAAACCAAAAAAATCTACTCCTGCTACTCCACAAATTTCAACTGACCCAATTCATCCTCCTACTAAAGATACTATGTCTCCTAATCTGGAACCTGTTATTAATGCTGATCGAACTCCATCTCCTCCATGTGATTTTGACATTCCATGTCCCACTCACTCTTCACCCCTGACTATAATTCGATCCACATTAGACTTTGTCACTAATGCCACCGAGCCACCGGAGGATGCTCCTCTTTAGCTTATGGAGGATGGTGCCAAACTTTACTATGATCTAATCTGCATCATCACACATTCTCTCCACGGATTCCAACTGAAGAAGAGCTTGTTGGTATGAATTTAGCTGACTCAGTCACAATTATTACATCCTCTCCACTGCCGCCTCATGAAAGTTTGCCCACAGGTACTCCTTCTGTTCCTACTCCTAACACTTTTGGTTCATCTCACTTTAATCCTATTGCTGGTGAGTCCTCTCAATCTCCTCCCGAGGTTCCAGGTCCTTTTAACTCTACCCACTCCTTCATGGCAACATCTGATGTTCCCAAAGAAGATTGCTCCAGCCACAAGAAGAAAGAGCGCAAAGATCACAAACAAATGAAAATGTTGAAAAATATTCGCAAGAATCAAAAGAAGATGTTTGAAAGCTTCACAAATTTTCAACATCAGCTGACTCATTTTGGCCTCCTTCTCAATTGGATCACCAACCATTTCATTCCTACCATTCTCCCAGGCGACCGTCCTCCAGTTCCACAAGCCCAACCACCTCTGAATGCTGCATCTCACATTTCCACCTCCTCCTCCTCAGATGACTCATCACCATCTACCAAATCTTCCTCCAGCCGTCCGCCCTCCTCTTTTTGTTGCTGCCTAAATTCAGGGGGAGCAAGATTATGAAGACTTTATGAAGACTTTAGGTTGTTTTAAAATTGCAATTTCTTGGTTTTGTTAAAAACATTATGCCTCTTGTCTGTAATAACTTTGACATATGTTTGTTATAACTTTGTGGATCATGCCATCTAATTGTTTGTCAAATTGAAAGTTAGCTCATTACAAAAAAAAAATTTAAAAAGATTTTTTTTACAAAAATACTTGAAAAAGAAATTGTTTAAATCATTTCTTATAATATTGAGGGGGAGCTTATATTCAGATCTATCAAAATCTATCATAATCTAAAAAGAATTTTGTCATCATCAAAAAGGGGGATATTGTTGAGACAAAATCTCTTTCTAATGGTTTTAATGATAACAAAATTAAATGATTATGATTCTTGTTAAGACTAATATGTGCTCTTGAGTGTATTATTATTAGAAAACAGGTTGTTCTTCAAATGAGATAAAATCTATGTAAATTCAACAAGTTTTCAAACTGGAGGATGGACTAGAGGATGGATCTTCAAAGAGGATGAACCAACTATTAGTCAAAATATTCATAATCACGTTAACTTTGATTTCTTTCCATGTGCAAAGTCAATTCAGTGTTAAAGTTTGAAAGAAAAACAAAGTCAACTGAAGAAAAAGAAAGGCAGAGGATGAACATATAAATTTGGAATATAGAAGAATGGACCTCTAGCTCTATTCATAGGCTTATGATGAAAATGGTTCTACCTTTTCAACTGCACATAAAGGTTATACTAAACAAAGCCCAAAATAGAATCTGACATGCTTTGGAGAACGAAAAAGCAAAAGGACAACTAAGACACGAACTTCCAAGAGGTTTGTATCTGCCATATGAGGATGGACTGTATTCTCATCCTCCTGCACTCAAACAAGACAAAAGACAGCTGGATGACATTTTTGTAATTCAGAATATTGGCCTTGACTTTTTGATCAATGTGCCCAACGGACATGAAGCACCAAAACACATTGTTAGACCTTCTTACAACTCTATAAAAGCAATGGTGCACTTCTTCATTGAATACACAACTACAAAGCATTCAAAGAAAAAGGCTAAGAGCTATCAAGTGTCATTCTCATCCTCTCTTTATACTTTCTATTGTATTACACTAGATCTTTGATACATCCTTCTTAGAAAGTGCTAGTAAAGAGAAACATCAAAAAACACCTTCAAACTATACTGTAATTTCTAAGTGAGTTACACTTAGAAATAGTTGAAATCCGTGAGAAGATATTGTAAGCTTGGTGAAGCTCAAGAACACAAAAGCTGTAACTAACCTCTGTGAGAGGTTGACTGTTTTCTTAGTGTAATCTCACAAGTGTGTGAGGACTGGACATAACTCGTTTTTGGGTGAACCGGTATAAAGTTGTGTGTGTCATTTTCTTATCTCTCTCTCTCTCTTTTAAAAGTAATATGTTCTTACTCATAGTTTGAATTTCCAACCTCTGACTTTCATCCTCTCGAAGAGGATAAAGCTTTAAAACTTAAAAGAAATTTTTAAACATCAAATATCTTTATTCAACCCCCCTTCTAGTGATATTCTAGCTACTTCATACTCGTTTTGCGAAGATTATCATAGAGGTAAGCAAGAGCAACAACAACCCATGCATATTCCCCACATGAATTGAGGTCTCGGAAGCAGTCAAGATAGGCAACACTAACTGCGAAGACACTTTTGTTGCTGAAAAGGGTGCAACCGACCAAAAATAAAAGAAATGCCCTCGATGATATACTTCAAGTACCCAACTAAATCGAACATTGGTTGTCTGCATGACATTAAATTCAACATAGGCAACAGCCTCAGTGACTTAGAGAAGCTCAGACAATATATTTGCACCGTCATCCTTGTTAAATACATTAACAGTGAAGAATGCACTAGTGATGGGAATATGCAGCAGAGAGAAGACATAATCTAGAGTAATCGTCATCTCCCCAATTGGAAGATGGAAGCTATTGGTGTCATGATGCCACTTCTCTACGAAGGCTGAAATGATCCATTTGTCGATCATTTCATAGCTGCATTTTAACAACTAATATAATCCGGAGCTTTTAACCAGTTGCTCAACCTCTTGATGTTCAATCACGACTTCTTTTAATTTTTTACCATTGCTAAACACCCTTAATTCATTGTGATCCTGAAATAAATTAAGCAAAAAATATATAAGTTAAAACACATTAAGAAAACAACTATTAAAAATTTAATTTGATTGAGAAAATTACCACGCCATCCCAAAGTTTAGTTGCCACATGATCACCAAATGTCCTAAGGACAGACATGTCAACTGGACCACTAGGATATACATCCTCTTGTGGAGGTTCATCTTGTGTCTCTTTCTTTTGGGTCTGTTGTGCCTCTTCCTATTAAAATCGTCATTGCTCTCGTCTAGCACGGTGAGTCCGTGCGGAAGCGGTTGGTCTAACACGATGACCCTCCTCATTAGAAGTACCCTCATTAAATATAACATGACCCTCTCTATCGGTAAACATAATGCACACCATTTCTGCAACACCAAATCATAATCAAAATCAAAACAATAAATCTTAATTTCACAAACAATTACAGAAATTTCCAAAACAATTCCAGAATACCCTACGTGAATTAAGATCACGTACGTGAACTTACGTGAATTGAAATCAAACGTACGTGAACTTACGTGAATTGAAATCAAACGTACGTGAACTTAATTCCATAAACATAAGTGAATTAAGTTCACGTACGTGAACTTAGCATACCCTACGTGAATTAAGATCACGTACGTGAACTAAGTACACCCTCTTTGGTTTCAAGATCACATACGTGAACCGGTTTTCCAAAACTCAGTTCACGTACGTGAAGGGTTTGCAACATCTAAAACACAAACTTGTGATTTCTGACTTTGCTTGCAAAATGATAAACAGAAACAACAATAGTGTAGAAAAAACAACAACAACAACATTGTACTTACTTGATTGAAGATGTTGATGATGAAGAAGTTGTTGAAGATGATGAAGATGTTTGATGATGTTTGAAGATGATTGAAAGTGATTGATGTTTGAAGATCAATAGGAGGTGTGGATAGCAATTTTGTTTTAAACTTTAGTATTTTTCCTTTAAAATTTTTTTTTAAACTGGTATTATTCAATTTAAATTTCATATCAGCGTGAAATTTAAGTTTTTTCAATTATTGACTTTTAATCCGATTATTGGTATTTACATTAGATTAGATTGGATATGAACAAAAAAACAAGTCCTAATATATAAAAAAAGTTTGAAATATTGCCTTTGGAAGGACAAAAGTTAACATTTTAAAAAATAAAAATAAAACTAATTGGCGATAATTTGTAAATAGTTCATCATGTTTCTTGTTAATCTAATTGATTGAATTTTTTAAATAAAAATTAAAAATTTGAATATAAGGTTAATTTAGTAAATGGGATGGGAAGTTCTCGACTATAAAAACGAATTTTAAATTTTAAAACATAAAAATTAGTTTATAATTTATAGTAATAATTTTTTTTGACAAAATAATTTATAATAATAATATATAAAATAACTATATTTTTTTAGATGTTATCTCCACAATTATTTTTGTTCAAAAACTTATAAATATTAAATGTAAAGATCTTTATTTAACGGAGATTCCTATTTCACCGTATTGTAGTGTAGTAAAAGACTAGTGTCTTTCACTAAATCTAAATCATTTTCGAAAAGTTAATATTGGATTGAATAAAATAATTCATATGAAACCTTAATGTCGAAAATTACAATCAATATGAAACTCTTTCTATGAGTTAAAAACATAGTATGAACTATGAACGGGACACGTGATTTTGTAAAAAGTAAATAAATATGTAAATATATTGAAAGACACGTGTTAACAAATAAGCCAAAAGAGAAAACATTTTGAATTTTGAATTTTGAAATGAAGGATATATCCAAATGAAACATTTGAATTTTATATGTTTAGAGTACTTTATTTCTTATTTTTATTTTCAAAATTTCATTCTCTACTTTTTCCGAATCCATTCTAATGTAAAGATATCGGGTCTATTGCACATGTTCATCAACATCCATACAAATATTTATATTTTATATATATAAAAAATGCAAATATTTATCTTTGCATTAATAAATTTGTAGTATATTTTTTGAGAAGTTGCTTAACAATAGTGACATATGAGCAAGACCAAAGGAATAGGAACATTCTGATTCAAAATATTCACACAAAAACACAAACAAAGCAACATGCACGTGAAGCCTAAGTTGTCAGCAAAATTCCACCACATAACATCATCACATATATAATGGACCACAAGATTGATATAGAGAAAAGAAAGTGACATACACACACTCTTACACCATAGTCCTTTTCTTAATAATTGCAATTGCTCTTTTGTATTTGAAGTAAAGCATTTCAGAAACAAAAAATACCTTAAGTAAAAGTGAAATTATAGAATCTCAAAAACCATCACTCATTTAAATTGCATATGTATCTAGTCACAATATGTAACTAACTACATATAGTTGATCACGTTTAGATCGAAAATTAAACGAAATAAATTTCAATATAGATTTTTTAATCTATTTTTTTTTCTTTCAAAATCTACATTAAAATTTAGATTAGATCCTTTTAATTATCACATTTTCTTTAGCAACCCTTTAGTGAAAAAGATGTTCTTTTTTCTTTATTTCTTTCTTTATGTCTTTTCTTTTTCATCATCCATGAAAAGCACCCTACTTGTTTGCAAACTTGGTTCTCTTCTTTCTTTCTCCATTCATTCTTTTTTTCTCTTGTCCCCCATGAATCATTATCTTTCACCTCAACCTGCACATGCATTTTCACTCTCACATCAATGTCATGCTAATTGGTATGGTGTGTTTCTCAATTAATCATTCAAAAAATTTCTATAATGGGAAAAATACTTATCAACATCACTTCAATGATGTGTCATTTTTTGTAGGAAAATATTCTTTTTGTAAACTTTTTGTCACCAAACTAATCCAAACGTAGATTCAAGTTTGTTACATTTGAGATGAGCCATAGACTCATGTGGTCTACAATGAAACAATATTTTAAATTAATTCAAAAACTTTGATGACAATTTACGCCTCCACTTAATTTTAAATAGACAATTAAGATTTTACACTTTTTATAGTTATTACAATGATTTAATTAGAGTTGTGACAGTAATGTAATTGATATTGATTTAATAAAATAAATAAATATAAATTGAATTTTGAATTCACTAATAATGTGATATAAAATGAGTCGTAAAGATAAATAATACTATAAAATTCTATTTATAAGAACTGTGTTAGAATTTGAAATTATAAATTTAAAAGTTATTTATAATAATTTATTAAAAATTATTATAAATATAAACTCACGATAAAATATAATAAAATAAGTGTTATCAAATAAATCTTATTAACTTATAAGTTAGTTTTTTTGTCCCCTTAAAGGTCCTAAAATATATGTCCTATATTTGTCCATGGTACAATGCAGATGCGTCCAGATATATTTATTGTCTTTTGCTGAAATTCAAGTGTAGATTATTTAAGCATATACATAAATCTATTGAAACTTTTATAAAAATTCAAAAATTCAAATCATTGTAATTTTTAATTTATTGTTTATTATTGCATTACTAAATGAATTTAACAAAAGTATGACAAGTGAATGATATCCTAATTCAAGACAAGAACTCAAATATGCTACTTGTAAAATCAAATCAAATATCAGTTAAAATTTTCTATTTCCTTAATGTGACTATTCTATGATGTTATTATTGGTAAGATAAGGGCTTGTCAAATATTATGCTATATATATAATGTAAGTCTCCATTTTCATGTACATGGTCCTAATGAAGGTAAAGTACCCCTGATGATAAAATGATGTACTTTGATTCCAGAATCTTTAGTGGCTTCAAATGAGACAAAGGGAAGAGCTTGGTTAAGAAAGAGTAGTACTACTTAATTCAGAAATGTTTTTTTTTTAAATCAATTAGAAATATGCACATTTGGAGAATTTTTTTAATGGTTATATATTTAGTAACTATTTATTGAATTTCATTAATTACGAATTAGGTGAAAAGTTACATTTTTTAAATGTTTAAATCTACGTGTAGTTATAATTTTTGAAATTGTAGTTGATAATATTCAAATTTATCATTAATAAAATTTAATAAATAATTAAAGAATTATCTAATATTGATAATAAGTGTGTGGGCAAACTATGAATTTAAGTGTTTTAATATTATTATTTTTGGATAGCCAAATCTTAGTATATTAGTTATTATGTTAGGATTTTCTTTCTTATTAGGATTTGAGCCGCAATAGTTAACTATTTCAACTCGTTTGACCCTTAACTCAAACCGATTAAATTATCCAAACCTATTTACTATTGTGTTTCAATCATTCAAGAAGGAGAATTAGGTTTGGATTGAAATGTTAATTTTGAAATTTTTCATCAACTTCTCCAACAATTGATATGAAAAGAAAAAAAAGAATAAATTTGATTCTTGTATATGAGATCAGACACCAGAAAATTGATTCCAAAAAGCAGAGTAAAAAGCAAAGTGCTATGAAAAAAATGTCGAGGGACAAAAAACTAGGAGGGAGTACTTTCACATGAAACAAATAGGGACAAGGTATATATCTATGAATGTCCCACATTATAATGTTGATATCTAAATTATATGACAACTAGATTTGATTCTTTTATCTTGGAAAACACACCATTGGCCAGGGGTATAAATTAGTTCCTATTTATTTTCTTTTGGTTTAATAATTTTGTAACATTTAAAATGAATTGCTGACTTTTTCTTATCTTATTTTTTGGATGGTTCCTTTGATAGTTTTAAATTTTGTATCAAGCTAAACATTAGGAAAACAACAAATTAAGTGCAATAAATGAGGTGGGAAACAATTAAATTATTTTTAATTTTTTTTGAAGACATAGTCAATTTCTTGTGTCATAGTATTTCCTCTTAACTTGAAAACCAAATAAAAAGCAAATTATAATTTAATTAAGGGTCCGTTTATTTATGATATTTTTTGTTTCTATTTTTACTAATTTAATAAAGAATAGATTGAGTAATTATACATAGATGGGAAACTCTAGTGCATACCTCTTCCTCAGATTTTGATTTAGAATTTGAATTAGGTGAGTCAACAATTCTAGTTTTTGACCTCTCTATAATGGATGGAGTAGAAGTAGGGCTAGGACTGCTTGAACTATGATAAGGAGGAGGAGGTGTGCTTTGTGTCCCCACATCTCTTGTCATTCCTTCTTTCTTTTTTTCTTCATAAACAAACAAATTAGAATTAGAAATTCATTAGTGCTACAGCTTATTTTAGAGAAATAAATATTTTTTTTAAATTATTATTAAAATCAAATTGTTTTATGGTCCGTTTATGAATTATAAAAAAAAAATTCCATAATTTAAAGATTATTTATTAGAGATTTTAAAAAAAATTAAAATATATTTTATGTTTGTCCACTATAATAAAAATCACTTTTTTTTTATAAAAAAATCAGTTATAATTTTTTTTATGAAAAGTTATTCAAAATAACTTTTATTTTTATGTAGTTTTAAAATTATTTACAAAACTGTAACAAATATATAAAAACTTTAAAAATGATTATTTTTACAAATGTGCTCTTAAAGATAGACTGATTTAAATGTTTTCACAAAAATCTCTAAAAACTAATCTTAATTATTGAATATAAAAGTGATTATTTTTTAAAATATGTAACAAACGTACCCTTAAACCGTTCCTTCAAACCAAAAAAGGAAATGCAAGAATGAAGTAGAATGTGAACCTTGAATAGGAAATTGAAGAGAAACATCTTGTTGTATGTAATTTGATGGCTTTGTTTGAATATGTCTTGAAGAATAAACTAAAGGAGCTGACATTGTGATTCTATTTGTTGTGTTTCTAAAAGATCTTCCACTAAGAGTTTTTGAAGATAAACATTCCATTGGCACTTCCCCTGAAAGTGGATTGCATATATATTTTTCTGCTTCATTCCATTTTGAATTTAAAGCAAATCTTTCTGGTGATAAGCATTCCCAATTGTTATAGCTTGTCCTTGCTTGTAATGCTATATCAACCATAATTCAATTCATTCATAAAGTTTAGACCAAATAATTAATATAAAAAAAAATCATAAGCATAATATTTTTTTTGAAGTCGTTTACCTTTAAGAGCAGTTGTGAAAGAATACGTTGATGGGTCAATTTCATCTGCAAAAAAATGTTGAATTTGAGATGTAAATGAAGTTAAAATCACAAAATTCATGAACTTTTTTACAATTGTCTATGAGAATATTTGAATTTTATTATCTGAGATTATAAAATCAAATTTTTATCATTGAGCTGACACATTTTAGACTATGAAATTCATGTACTAGTAGAAAAAAAATTGTACCTTTAAAAGGGTATCCGGGTGAAGAAGCAGTACTAGAAATGGTTATGTTTGATCTTTGAGATTTTGTGTCTTCTCTAAAGCTTCTTATGTAAGAACCTGAATACCTTCTAGAATTATTGTTGTTGTTGCTCTCTCTACTAATTCTTGCTTTCAATGTCCATTCTCTTAAATTGAACTCTGATTCATCTCTTCTCCTTGAACTATAGGGAAACGGTTCAACTTTGTAGGCCATGAATGAGTTATAAACTCAAAAGAGTAGATAGAATCTTTGTTTTGAATGTGAGTGTGAATTTGAAATTGAACAGGTTTGAAAGTAGGAGTGGGAGATGCAAGTAGAAAGAGTTTTTTTTTTTTTTTTGAGTGTGAAGCTTTTTGTCTAGAAAAGATGCTATAGAGGGAATGTGGCTTTGGTATCAATACAAAAGAAAGAGTTTGTGTCTCTTTTGAATTTTGCTATTTAGCTTTTTTGAATCTCCAAAGTGAATTGACATGGCCTTAAATCAAATGTCTTTCTATGTTTTAAGTATCTTGTTTCTTTATTTGGCCTATGCATTAAATTCAATGGACTACCTATGTAACTTCTCTTCTTGTTTGACCCCTAATATCCTATATCACTAGGTTGGTTTTAGTCTTCAATTATACCATGAGACACCAATTATTAGTTCCTGCTTTTTTAGAGCTTAATTAATTAATTTTACACCTATAGTCCAATCTTCTTTTAACTTCATATTATTTAAGAGGGTGAATTTTAACACCTCAGTGGAGTTAAATGATATTTGTGAAAAATATAATTATGATTTATTGATATTCTAAATATACAAATAATATTAGATTGGTGAAGTCTCGTGTTTTTAAGTATTAGTTTAATTTGTAAATGTGGATATTGTGATGTTGGACGTTTTGTCTTAAATTCGAATTCATAATCTCAAAGTTATGTGAGTTAATTATGGTGGAATTTATTATTTTTTCTAAGATAAAAAAAAATCGTAAGTATGGTTAAAATGATACTTCTATAGATATTTGATATATTAGATCATGAATTTGAATATGAGATACTCATTTCTCTTTACATTTAGTGTGAGTGAATTTTGTCGTTGAACTCTTTAAACAATTTAGACTTATAAAATTTTTAAATGTAATTTTTAATATAAGATAAAGAGAGTGTACATAAATTATATTAATTTTACGTGTTTGAACTCAAAATTTTTTTCTTAAAATTAATTTTGTGTCCCATAATTCATCAACTCAACTATTTATCATATATATTTGTGTAAAATTTATTTGGAGTGTTATTGCAAATTAATGGTGGTGAAAATTAAATTTGAATAAATGATTTGCATAAAATTTATTTTAATTCAAATTGAGTTGGGTATAAATAAATTTATTTTTATAATACATTTACATATAAGAAAAGTTAAAATTAAATCGAATAAATCATCAATTTGATATTTAAACTATCACTTTATTTTATTTAGTCTTTTTCAACAGATCTAAGTCCTTAAACTACATAAATATTATAAGTAGTATTTAAATTATTTTTAATCCATTGAATTAGTTTTTAAATTAATATTCTGTTTTTTAAAAGAAATTGAAGGATTATCTTGATAGATTAATAATAATTAATAGATTATTATTATATTTTTAGAGTTAATTAGGGATTAAATACGACAAAAGTATAGCTTAAAAACTAAATCAAAGCTTTAAAGAAATAATTAAATTAGATGATAAAAATTAAGTTTGGAAGTAAAGACTAATTTCTTTCTATATTGTAAGTATTTTTGTTTCCCTCATTAATTTCATTTGATTTCCTCTATAATTTCTCTTCTTGTTTGACCCCTAATATTCTAGACCACTAGGTTAGTTTTAATCTTCAATTATTATATCACGTGACACCAATTATTTGTTTCAGTTTTTTTGAGCTTAATGAAATTTATACACACAGTCCAAACATATTTTAACTTCATATGGGCATCAAATCATGTTTTTTGTCCATGACATCAAATCATGATTACTATCATACTAAATCATAATTATTATAATATTATCTCGCAAAATGTATAAATATATATATTATTTTAGATTCAAATATATAAAAAATAAATATATTTGATGATTTAAAATTTAAGTAATATTTAATTAGTTTACTCTGTTTAATTTTATTATTCTTTCATTAATTACTCTTTAATAAAATAATTTTTGTTCTTTCATAAATTCTCATACAAAATTTAACGAAAAAAGAGGTAGTTTAAGAAATGCAATTATTCTTTCGTTTACATTAAAAAATTAAATAAAATTTATTATTATTATTATTGACAGAATTAAGTTGTTATTATGTTTTTTGGTCTGTTGAAGTTATTATTCTTACTATGAATAGTTAATTTTTTTTGTTTTTTTACTTTAGTTGAATTGGAAGGGAGTAACTACCGTATTAAATGTGACAAGACATTTATGTAAAGTTTATTCAATTGACCGTGTAGAGTTAATAAATGTGTGGATGGTTAAGTGGATGTGAAAAATAAAAGGCGAAATAGTACTTGTGTTCCTTAACTTAATTTTAGTTAACGGTTTTGTTTTTTTATTTTTTATTTTGATTTAGTCCTTTATTTTAATTTTAATTGACAATTTGATCTTTCATGTTTTAAAATGTCAACAATATTATCTTTTTTTTTTACAATAAATTAAAAAATTCATTAAAATTTTTCAACAAAAATCCATAAAATTAATTATATTCTTTAATATAATACAAATTTTATCAAATTCGTAACTCAAATCTTCAAATAAACTCATATTTTCATTTTTTTTATTTGATGTTGTTAGAGATAGAATTTTAAAAATCAAATAAAGAATAAAAATATGAGTTTATTTGAATATTTGAGTTACGAATTTGATAAAATTTGTATTATATTAAAGAATATAATTAATTTTATGGGTTTTTGTTGAAAAATTTTGATAAATTTTTTAATTTATTGTAAAAAAAAAATAATATTGTTAACATTTTAAAACATGAAAGATCAAGAATACATCTAAAATATATGTGAGGGGAGGGCAAGCTCCAACAAGATAACAAATATGCCAATAATAAAGACATCTCCCAACTTAGTAATCGAACATTGAGAAAAAATTGAACACTAATCATTTGTGATGAATTTTAATTCACTACCACCAAACTTGCGGTAGCAACAAGTTGCTTAAATGATTAATTAGACCTTATTGATAATCTAAAAAAAAAACAAAAATTATTTAAATAGTTCATGAATTGAATTACATATTTAAAACAATTCAGTTAACCAAACTTAATTTAAAAATTACTTTAACAATTTTAAAATATTTTTTTACTTCATTTAAGATTTTATTCTTACAAAATTTTTAAAATTTGTTTTTTTTTTTAAAATATACAAAATACTGAAGAAAAAAATTTTTTAAAAAAATAAAATAAAATTTAATAATTTTTTTTTGAAAATATTTTTAGAGAGAAACCTTTTATATCTACTTTTCTCGAAAAAAGTCAAAAAAACTTTTCTTGAAATATATCAATAAAATTTTCTCAAAATATTTTTGTCAAAAGAATTTCGAAAATTCTTTTTATAGGAAAATTAAAAAATCGATATTTTTTTATCAAAAGAATTTTAAAATTCTTTTATCCAAACAACTAGTTTTAAACCAATTTTAATTAAAAATTTGTTCAAAATATTTAATTTGTTTATTATTATAAACCAGTTTCAAACCGGTTTAAAACTGCACTGAATTTGATTTAAAAGTAGTTTTCAAGGACTGAACCAAATCATTAATATAGTCCAATATTGTTCAATTTTTGCATCATAAATAGTCATACTCAGAAGAACTTTCATTTTTATTAAAATTTTGATTATTGCAATATTTTGAAATAGTCAAAATACAAATTAACTAAATAATATGAAAATTTTCATGGAATGTTTTATTAAACATTAATAAAGTGCAAAGTTATTGAGCATAGTTAAAAATAAACTACAAACAGTTATTTATAGTTATCCTAACGAGAAAGTTATATTATTTTTTTCATAATACCAACATTTTTTATTTTTTTATTGAAAGTCTATTCAATTCTATTAATTTGGAGGCAAGAAATCCAAATCTAATCCTCAAATAAATAAATAAAATCCATTTTAGAGACATATCTATATTATTCCAAAACAATATCTAGTGTTAAACTCAATTTTATGTTTATAGAATCAATTTTACCTCCTATAAAATAGAATCAAAAGACACTTATATGCTTACATGTTGAAAAAAGACAATGAATTCCCCCCCCCCCCCACGTTTTCCTTTCAAACTCCATAAAATAGGATGCTTTTTTAATTCTTGACAGAAAGTTGTTGATATCACTGTCCATCCAGCACACAAATTTTTCATTGAGACAACTTTTAAAGCTTATAAAAATTAAAGACTGATTGTTAGACAATATTATATAAATCAAAGTGAATTTTTGCAGTCTTTATGTTGGAGAAGACTGTATATGATAATGAAATCATCAATGAATTTGCTCTATGCATTTCTCCTAACATCATTATCACTTTGGACAACGACTCTTCATATTTACTGTTGGAGATTGTCATAGATTTTAGTAGAGTTATAACATATTTTACTAATACTATTAATTTGGTAAAAAAATAAAAAATACACATAATTTTATGTTTAATTTAATTTTTATTTAGATTTTTTGAGTTTTTTTATTTGATTTTTTAAGTTATATTTGTTTGTATTATTAGTCTTTAAGATATATTAAACTATACATGTATTTCTTTAAATTTAAAAATTTTCTTGAATTATTGTCATGAAATGTTAAGATTTAATCGAAATATCACAATATATTGATTGTCTAAGCTACTTTGTACGTGAAAAAAGTTAAAGATATATATTGATTATGTGAATAAATTTTTATTATCTTGTTTTTTAAATCTATATGTGGATTTAAATTGTCGTAGAGAAAATCAAGAAATATATATCATTTATAAGATTCGAATAATTTTTCTATAGGAATAATATGAGAGAAACATATTATTGCAGCATTTGGTAGAGTTTCAAATAATCATCAGTTTTTAATTGAACTAATTGTTGAAATTAAAATAAATGAATAATGGTGCAAACATAACGTAACTTAAAGGACTAAATTGAGATAAAATAAATTTATTATATCTTTATATTGATAAAAATATATATTTTTAAACAAAAATGAAATTAAGAAATTAAAATTCTAATTTTTGTGATGATAATTTAAAAAAAAAAGAGTATTAAAAATTATAATTATTTTAAAATAGACATAAACATAAAAGTAATATGAGAAGTTAGCACCAACTTATCTGATATTAGCTATAAATTCTACAAAAATAAACTAAAGATTTATTTTTGAATATTAGGTAATATATTTATTACCCAGGAAAATTTATTTGTCACCCAACTAGTGCTACCAATTAGTTTATCTCCTTTTTTTTAATTTGGTTCGTGGTACACCAAAATGTATCTCATAAAGGCATAAGGGTCTATTTGTTTAATATTTTTATAAAGTGATTTTTATTTTATGTTTTTAAAAATAATTTTTATGAAAATTTAGTTAAAAATAGTATAAGTTTTTTAGATTCATTTATTACTAATTAAAAAAAGTAATTTTGACATTCTTAGATATTCATTATTAAATATTTTAACATGATAAAAATCACATTTTTAAAAAAAAAAATGTATATTTCAAAAATGATTTTTATGAAGAGATTCTTAAAATAACTTTTTATTTTAATCATTTTTTGAAATTTTATTATTGAAAAAAAATTGTAAAAAATAGATGAAATACTAAAAATTATATTTTAAGATAAATTATTTAAACTAATTTTTCATTTGAAGCTTTTTTTTAAAAAATATTATAACAAAAATATAAAATACTATAAAAATTATTTTTTTTAAAAATCTTAAACAAACAACCCAAAATATGGTCCATAATAGAAATTAAACAAAATAATTGTGATATTTAACTATTAGAAGACTCAGTAAAACTCTCCAACCAAACATAACTGGATAAACCAATAAAGTTTTATGTAAAGTCATAATTAGTTTTTATTAATGAGTTTAATTGTTATACAATTTCGGTATAAATGTTTTTATATTATCAGCACATTACAACCATTAATGAGAATGACTTTAAAGATAAAAGTCAATTATCTCTGTTGATTTTCAATTGTAATTGATTGATGATGTAAAAACTAAAAACTTTTTGTATTGATGTATATATATATATATATAACTAGTTGGTGTAAACTATGAGATATTGAGTTCATCATTTTGATGACATTGATATGGTTATGTGGATTGTGCACATCATTTTAATGAGTTAGCTAGTAAATCATCTCGAATTATATCATTTTCGCAACAATATAATATTTGCATTTATTGATTTGTGATTTTAATTCTCACTTTTATTTTTGACAAAACCAAAATTAATCAATATCTATATTTTTGTCAAACTTTGCTTTCACTCATGTATTTATGTTGATTTTATTTGGTGGGATGTTTTGCCCTATTGTATTAAAGATATTATTATTAATGATAAGAGATAATTAAGATAAATTGAATGATATTGATAATTGAGAGAATTTTAATAATATTAAAATCGAGGATTATATAGGTTTATATAGTAAATTAGGTAAACAACCAATTAATATAAAATAACTAACTATTTAGTGTAATTATTTAACCAATTTAAGTAACTAATCAACTAAGATATCTAATATCTTCCATCAAGCTAGAACGTGTTTAATACATTTCGAGTTTGAAAATTCTCAACAAAGAAATGTTGAAAAAGACATTGGTAAAAGAAATTTGAAATGCAAAAATTCATCGGCTAAAAAAATTAGAAAAGTCGAAAATTCATCAGCGAAAGAATATGAATTTTTTTGTTTAACTATCCATATTATGAATATAAACTAATAGGTATAGAATTCGAAATACCAATTTAGACTAGAAAAAATAAAATTTTGTTTAACCATTCAAGTTTTTTGTTGATAGAAGTCAAAATGCAATGAGGCTTAAAAGAATGAATTTGGTTAATTATCAATTTCTTTATAGATATAAGCTTGAATGTCAAATTAAGGTTAAAAGAAAGAATGGCTTTGGTAGAATGTCAATTAAAGCTAAAAGAAATAATGAATTTTATCACCAAATATTGTTGGTGTTCTTGAAAAATCTTCAACATATGCTTTGATAAAATATATTCTTGAGTTTGATGATGAAGAGAATTTGAATAATGCACTTGACTCTATCTTTTTCATACTTGACGAAAATTGTTAATATTGAACAATGTTGATATCAAAGCGTTGAAGAAGTCTTGAATTTTGGTAAAGTTTTATTAGCAAACATGTTGCCCTTAATGTCCATTGTTTGATGAGTTTTTTTTTTTTTTAATTTTAATCATCATATTAAAATAATTCTAACTTGGAATTTGATAGAGAAGAGAAGAAAATTAAGATAGAAGGAGAAATAACTAGTTTTGAATAGAGAAAAATGTTAAAAAAAATTGTTAAAGAATCAAATGTAAAATAAAAGATAAATCAATTATGCTTCTATGAAAATTTTTCCAAAAAGGTTTTGAGAAAAAAAGATAGCGGAATAATCAGCTATCTGATACTATTATACGATTCAAGATTTAAGTTATTGATAAGAGATAACAGAGAAAAGTAAATTGAATCATATTGATAATTGAGTGAATTTTAATTACATCAAGAGTTATATTGACTTATATATTCAATTACATAAACAACCAACTAAAATAACTATCTAATGTAAATGACTGACCAATTTAACTAACTAACCAACTAAGATATTTAATAAAAGATTATTTTTTTCTTAATAGTTCTGCTAATTCTCTCCTGGTGGGTTTGGTGTCACCCCATTTTTATGTTATGTTTTCATTTTATTAATAAATTTCAGGCAGTAATGCCAATGATTGTTGGTTTTTTGAGTGTCAATATAGTTAAGATGTCTTAAAGTTACATTGATGCTTTAGCACTTTATTTATTTGCTTAAAACAAATCATAACACATTAGAACTTTATCACAATTTTGGAGAAGAACAATATAGATAGTCACTCTTATCAACGTGCGAGTCACTACATGAACTTTACTCTCTAAATACTCTACCACGATATTCTTTGAATTCAATATTAATTGTGTCAGACTTGAAAAATATAAATAGTTGTTTTACGCAGTTAATATTTCATATTAAACAATATGGTGATGGGAGTGTTGACAACATGGCTTTCCATTAGAAAAAGAGCTCAGGTTCGATTCCTGTAGTCGCCTATTTGAGAGGTGACTCAGCCCTGATAAAATAAACATATTTCTCACTCCTGATTAGATCTTAATTAATTAGGGTGTGTTATAAAGAAAAAAAATTGCTCACATAGAAATGAGAATTTATAATGCTCACCTAATGAAAAAAATTATATAACTTTGCAAGAAATGTACATTTAGTAACTATTAGATTTTCATTTTCTTGTGTATTTCGAATTCATATCAATCTAATTTTATAAATGAACGACACCAAGTATAATGATCTCTTCATTGCATTCGCCATAATTGAATTGAATTTAAGTGGTTAAAGTGGATAGAATTGTAGATGAGGATTTTAATTCATTTTATATAAGAGCTTCCTTTTTTAATGGGGTTGGGTGCATGCCATTGATTAATAATCTGAATGATGATTTACATAAGACAAACTTAACTCATTACAACAACTTCTTATTTATGTTACCCTAATTGTACACAGGGAAAGATAATTGGTTACGTACAACACATTATAACATTAATAAAAATGACAATACATTGTCCCCCAAATAATTTAAATTGACCTTACAATATGTGTAGACCAACATTTGTTGTCATTGATTATGGCAATTAGATTGAGAAAAGTTGACGTTGATGGGTGTACCTTTCTTTGTAGTTTTGTACATATTAAAACCAACATTAGCTTTAATGTGCACCACTTATTCAAATTGATGTTGCACCACACTCACCAAATTATTGATTTCTGTTTGATAAGATACCAAATCCTAATTTTGATATCTTGTTTGGGAAACACCTTTATTGAGTTGCAATTAGGTATATTTTATATATATGTGTATTTCAGTTAAAATTACAAACATGGAAAAACCACAAAGAAAGTACTTAAAGAAGCTTCTTGATCAATATAGAGGATGTCAATTGTTAAATTAGGAAAGTCTCACAAGTGGTTTATGGTGGATTAATTTTTTAAAATTGCTGAAAATTTTGACAATCATCAATGTTTTTACTTTTAAATAGAATATCAACGCTTCAATGTCCTTATAACTAAGTTTGTACATGTCATGATCAGTGTTGATTGAACAAAAACAAAATTTTTTAGATAAAGTTGAGTTTTAAATATTAGATTTTTTTTGTTGAAATTAGTGTTGATTGAATCGCTCATAAGTTTCTATTACAGAGAGTGGTATTGTTCATTATTAGAATTTCAAATGATTTTCAATCATTAGTTCGTTGTAAAGTATATGATACAATCTATCATCCAAAGATTTTTTTAAAATAATTTAAAATGATAAAAGATAATGACTCGTACACTTTACGAAAATATTTTCTATTTTTTATTTTCTAAAATTTGTTATTTTTGTCATTTAAGATACTTAATTTTAAAGTGAACAATTGTATGAATTTTCAAAAATAATAGAAATATCAAAAAACTAATTTCATTATTTTCAGAAATATATTATCACAAAGATTCACTTTAACTTTCTAGACAATTGTTTATTTTAAAAATCTTTTATGTTAATTATAAGATAGTAAAAAACTAACCTAGATTTTAAAATATATAAACTATTTTCACATAATAAACAGTCTCTAAATTAAAGAAACAGTCATATTGGTTTTGTTAACAACTCATATATAGGAAGACCAAGTATAAATTTGTTACATTATTTTCATGTGTCAGTAGCACCAGCTAGCATGGTTAATTTAGAGAGAAAAAGCAAAGGGTGATTTTGTTTTCATTTTAAAAATTTCAAAGATTACAAATGGACTAATTGAATTTACCCTCCTATGACATCTCCAAATATGATTTCTATTTTAGTGAAAACCCAATGAGGGGGTGAACCCTTCTGATTATCACTGTTTTTTTCACTTCATGTCATGATTTCCCCAACTTGAGAATAATTTGATCCATTAATATCAGTTTGTACTGTTGGGTTGTTTTCAGTGTAGGCTGGATGTGAAGATCAAAAGAGTATGGTATGTCAGCAAAGTATGGATTGAAGGGTAACAAAGGGGGTGTAAAAAGTGAGAATGTCTTTTGTTACATATTCTTTGTCTTAATGATTGATTTGTTCTGCGATGATAAAAATTAATTTTGAATAAATTCGTTTTGTAAATTTGATATTAGTTAAAAGTTAATTAAATGTAAAATCATTTATATTTGAGTATATTTATGTAAAAATGAGTTGAACAAAAAATTTTAATGTAAAAATCACGTTTTGACTCAACTATAAATTGTAGATTTAAGTTAGAATAATTTCTAGAGACAAAATCAGTTTTATTCAATAACATCTAAATATACCATACACTTAATGCATATCTAGTATTGCGATATATCATCTTGATTTTAAAAAGTTATGACTTTAGTTTTTAAAAATTGTGATAATTCATATACATTAATTCTTTGAAAGAATAAATCACTACGGTAGTTCTCAAAAGTGTAAAGTGTCGTCACTTTAATATTTGATTTAATCAAAAATACAAATTAGTCTTCGAATTATCATAATATCTGTCAATTTAATTCTTTGACGTTATAACGGTTAAAGACTATTATGAAAATAAGTTTTATCTTCTAAAAAAACTATTTTGAAAATTTAATAATTAATTTAAATTTTTGATTGAGACAAAAATAAAAGTGACATTCTCTACACTTTCAATACTAAAATGATTGATTTACCCTTCTTTGAAAATAAGATGGGCGGGGGGACCCTTACATTATAGAAGTATGTAGGTCCAACACTAGACCTCATCATAGTCGTCAATTTTGTCTGATGTGTATGCAAGGTAGGTATCAAGAAAGAGAAAGGTGCTGATGATTGTAAGATCTGGGGTCCATTTAGTTCCATTTATTTTATAAAGTTTTTTCTTCTTTTTAGTATATGTATATTTTGTCCCCACAAACTATTACTTAATAATGACTTGTCTTATCTTCTCAAGTGAACTACTTAGGACACTTGTGGCAAACAACATAACCAAAAACCATAACAAGACCATTAAGGATTCACTAGTCGATTGTTCTCCTCTGTTCTGGTCTGAACACAATGTTCTGCATATTTGAACTGAGCTAAATGTAGTGAATTATTGGTGATCTGATGTGGGAAGAACTGGAAAGAATCGGTTATGAATTAATTGATTCAATAAAATTGATTACGATCAAGTTCCACCAAAAAGACCATAGGCATGAACAATATTGTTTGAGAAATACTCCACCAAAGCTCTAGACAAGAATTCCTTACAGATAAGGAATACTACAATCACATATTAAAAGACATCGATGGTCGTTTGATTTTAATTGGACAGTCTAAAATATGTAGATTTTAATTTTTATTATGATAATTCAAAATAAATAAATAAATTGAATCTGGACTGTTCAATTAATTTTGATCAAATAGTCATTCGATCCCCAAGGGAGCCAACAAAACAAAGACTCCCTCTGCCTGCACCGGAAAAAACACCCCAACACCTAAGCTTTTGCTCCAAATCACAAGGGTTACTATATACTTAATCAATCCATCACTATCTAAAACACCAAGTGAGTGATCCCAACACTTATGTTCCTACTATACAATGTGGATCCAGATTCGACCCAGATTCCCTGCAATCAAGGATCCTTACATTTGCGCAATCAAACATTGGTGGCCATTCGATCAGCAGCTCAATATTTTAAATTATATAATAAAATTTAAAATTTGCATATTTTATGATCTCAATCGGACAGCCACTGTTCAAACAGTTTGAATGCAGGATTTAATTGACGACTGTGAATCCAATCTCACACAACACATGCCAGGATATATGTTAGCAATATACTCCAGCAGGCTGTGGAATTGTCGCCAGAGCAATTTAACCGTTACAGCAGCATAATGGATTATTGTACCAAGGTCTCTCATCAAAGCTCCAGCCTCAATACCGTGATATAAGGTTGCTCACCCGCCCTCAAATACACTGCCGGAAGCTAAGATTCGGTAAAAAGCCGGAAAAATGAGTAAACATGGAGGCTGGATGAGCAATCACCAAATCCAAAATGCTTCAAACTCTATAGATTGTTTTTACTACATATGCAGCCAGCTCACATCTAATATGTTTCAATCCTTATTGCTCCACTCCAAGTCTTTTCTTTATATGCACAGTAGCATCAATAAAAACTTAAGGTATGAATTTCCAGTCACTAATACCAATCTGCAAAGAGGGAGGCAATTTTAAGTAACATTAAGCACCTGCAGAACAGTCAAGCCATACCAATTTTGGGAAAACATTAGTGTACCGCAATGTATGTTTTGTGACAGTGCAAACAACCCTTCTTTCAGAAAATTACACTCATTTATAAGCAACCAATATATATCCCTAGTACAAACACAATCATATTTCCAAATCGCTTCAAAAGAGGAAAGGTCAGGGAAGGATACAATACAGATAATAATTCACATACTTTCCAACAGCTCCAATATATTACTGCACAATTAGTTTGAAGCAATCAGAAGTCCTATCAATATCATAGGACATACAACCATGTAATAAAATTATGCCAGAGAGTAAAAGTAAGATGACAAACAATACTTCAACCATATCTTTTAGAACATTTTGCTGCTTAAACATAAATGGTTTTATTAAAAATGATATGCAACAGAGTTCAGTAACCAAATACTAAGTACGATAAATAAAAATCTTGAAGCAATACCTTAACCAGAAATTGTCTTACCCATCCATTAAAAAATATACCACAGAGTACAACAACTTGATATGAAATCAGAAGATACAAAGTATTTAGAGTGGAGGTATATTGTACTTCAAAGTTTGAATCAAAAGACATCATTATGAGATGGATTTGTTGAACAGAAACAACATCAACAATTTTTGCAATGATACAGATGTTTATTTAGTCATAAAAGTTTGACCACACATTCCTATATATTATTGGTAAATTTGAAACTAGAGTCTTCTCACAAAAAACGTTGGTAGCATTTCCCGCAACATAATTACACTCAGTTGTAGAGTTGAATTGAAGATGAAGAGCAGAGAGTCAAAATCTGGCATCTGCGGGGTGGACAAGTCCTCTTTAGCAGCAGAATACAAGAGGGGCAAGTGTATAATATAGAAACAGAAATACATTTGGAAATTGTCACCATAAAAAAAATTGTTCTCACAAGAGGAAGCTCAATCATCAACTTCAGCTTTAATCTCTTTCAGCAAATCATCCTTGTAATCCTCAAACGTTCCAGGGAAATTTCGGACCGTGCCATCCTCAACAACCCATATTTGACTCCTTTCTTCATCATCACAGACACGTGATATCAATCTTGAATCATGACTAACAAGAACAACTCCACCAGTGAATTCATCCAGCGCATCAGCCAATGCATCAATACTTTGCATATCCAGATGATTTGTGGGTTCATCTAACAATAAAATGTGGGGTTTTGACATGGATATTGACGTGAAAACCACCCGAGCTTTCTGCCCCCCTGATAGTTTGACAATGGGGGTAAGATGGTTATGACTAGGTAGCCCAAACTTACCAAGTTTTGCACGGACAGCTTCCTGTTTACTAAGTCCCTCCTGGTCTGGGTGGAGACGAAGAAGGTACTGAACAGGTGTTTCGTCCATTGTTAGTAGGTCTACAAAGTGTTGGGAATATCTCCCTATCCTCAACTTCTGACTCCTTCGAACTTCACCTTCACTTGGAACCAAATCGCCAGCAAGAAGATTTAGCAGTGTAGATTTTCCAGCTCCATTAGGCCCAACAATGGCAACACGAGTCCCCATATCAATGCCAACATCAACATCTGAGAGTCTGAAATCCTCCCGGTTAGGGTAGCTGAAGCTCACTTCAATAAGCTGCAGAAGTGGAGGTGTGAGCTCAGTTGGTTCAGGAAAGTGGAATTCCACACTGTAGTCCCTCCACTTGTGTGGTACCTCTACTTGGGTCTCATCCTCGTCAACCTTTCCCTTACTTTTGCTTTTCGATGCTTCCTTAGCTGCTGCAAACTTAGCTCGATCCTTCACCTTTTCTTGTTGAGCCCGGTTTCCACTCCTTCTAGCTGCTTTCAATTGCTTGTCATAAATCTCATACTTCTTATTCACCTCTCTACGACGCTGTTCATACCCGCTCTCAAAAGCATCAAAATTTCCCCGGTAAAAATGAAGTTTCAAATCATGCAGGTGGATAATCTCAGTGCATACTGTATTGAGAAAATCTCTATCGTGTGATACAACCACCAAAGTTTTCTTCCAACGGCACAAGTACTCTTCCAACCAGAGAACAGCCCTCAGGTCGAGATGATTAGTGGGTTCATCGAGCAACAATAAAGTGGGCTGCACAAAAAGTGCTCGTGCTAAAGAAATTCTCATCCTCCAGCCACCACTAAAAGATTTTGTAGGACGCCCCTGCATATCCTTTGTAAAACCGAGACCAGCTAAAATCTTTGACGCTTGAGCTTCAGCAGCATCAGACCCCATCAACTGTAATTGTTCGTACAGCTCCGCTAGCTTTTCTCCTGCATCCTCTTCCTCATTATTATTATCATCATTATCTACACCTTCTTCAACAATAGCTACATTCTGGAGAGCAGCAACTTCTTGCCGAACTTTAACAAGTTCAAGATTAGCTGAAACGACGGCTTCAAGTGCTGTTTTATCATCACCAACTACCTCCTGCTCAACCAAAAGAACATCAATATTCTTAGGTACCGGTATCTTCCTCCAAGCAAGAAGCTTCAATAGTGTTGACTTTCCCATTCCATTTGGCCCAACCAAACCATACCTTTTTCCGTGTGATATCTTCACTGATGCATTCTTCAGAAGATCTTTACCCCGAGCAGACACCGAAAAATTTTCTATCGTTATATCTTTAACATTAGCATCAGCACCATCGTCTCCATCAAGTACTGAAGTCCGGCTTCCAATAACAACAGTAAAAGCATCATGATTATCCTTAAGAGCTTCTTTCTTAGCCTGTTCAGCTACATGGGCAGCTAAAATATCTTTCTTTTCACGCTTTTTCAACTCCTTGTCTGCAATAGACACCTCAAGCGGCTTCACATCAGGCCTATGCTTTTGCTCGAGCTCATCCAATTCGTCCTCTTCATCATCAGAGGGAGGAAGATCAATACCATCCGTGTAAGTGGAAGCTTTCGGAGCAGATTTTGGCTTCGGCTTACTTGTGGAAGATGCTTTTTTAGGTTTATCAGCTTTTTCATCCATACTAGCCAACATGGCCGAGACAGAAAATTTTTCCTTCTTAGAAACATCTTTGCTACTTGCTTTAGACTTTGTAGATGGACCTGCATCCTCTGTCTTTTTCTTTCCCATTGTACGATACTGAAACAAGTAAAAACTGTATTAATATCATTTATTCAGATAACACGCACTATCATATATAACTCATTTACTAAAAAAACTTAATTAACCCTAATCCCTATCTTGGCATAAAAAGATAAATTAATCACATAAAATAGCAATTGTGAACATATAAGTTCAAATGATCATAAAATAGGCATTGATACATGATCTATGAAGCACAGATACCGAAACACACCGGACACGACACTGAAGCGTTGAGACCGAAAATAATTTGAGAAAATAAATTAATTGAATGTAATCAATGTGTTGGTGTCATGTCGGTGTCTGGGCACACCTTCGATCAGAAGTGTTGGTGCTACCAAGTACATGAGTCTTTTTTCAAACAGATTTTACAAGTTATTTGCCACATAGTTTTTCAATCAATTATTTAATAAAACTTAATTACAACAACTAACTATAAATAATCATTTACAAAAATAGGCATTCTGCACTTAGTTCAAAATTTTCATATGATGCATGAGTACAGTTCATTTAAACAGAGCTTACGACATCTTTGCAACATAGTTTTTCAATCAATTTTTTAATAAAATTTAACTAAAAATAGCTAAATATATAAATCAATCACAAAAATAGGCATTCTGCATAACAAATAGATAAATCAATCACAAAAATAGGCATTCTGGATATAGTTCAAAATTTTCATATGATTTGTTCAAAAAAAAAAATCATATGATGCATGGGTACACTTCATTTGAACGGAGCTTACAAAATATTTTCTACATATTTTTTCAATCAACTTCACTAAAAAATAACACGATTCAACTCAATTATACGTCAATAATAATCCGATTAATTTCACGTTATGTTAAATAATTCGATGTTGTGAATCACGGCACTGTCCAGCGCGGAATCGCGGTGCGGCGGTCTGACGCAATTAACTGGAATCGCGGCCGAAAATCGCGCATTGCATCATCGCGCGCGCTAAAGGAGAGGGGAAATGAAATACGAAAATTAAAATTTAAAGAAAAAGGAAAACCTGTTTGTGACGAGTTACTGACTGTTTGTGGCGGCCGACGAACAAACTCCGGCAGCGTTTTACGGCGGAAAGTTGAGTTCAGTGCGACTTCAATCTAAGTTGTTGTTTGTGATACAAGAGGGCATCTGAGTTTTGTTGATTTTAGGGTTTTATTAATTGTTGAAATGTGTTTTTTTTCCTCTCTGGTGAACGATGGGCCTATTAAAAAGAGATGTGGACTGGGCTTAGATTGGAATTCAATTTGTTGAACAACTTACCCTATGTTCCACAAATTTTTTAAAATGTCCAATATACCCTTGACTTTTTTTATCAATTCAAATTCACTTTTTTTTTTTACCTTTCAAAGATTTTAGGATCAGAAAATAAAAAGATTTCTGGTATGGTAAAACCGAAAAACTTTTTTCAAGTTTTCAGTACAAAAAGGTAAATTTAACATTACCGAAAAACTTCGCCATAAGTTTTCTGGTAGTATTCCAAAAAAAAAATTTCAAATTTTTTTTTATTTTTTCAAGTTTTTTGAACACTAATAGAAATTAAGGTTTTATCTATAGATTTAAGCTAAACATCCGCAGAAAACACAACCGACGATAATATTTTCCCACATAAAAACTTTGTGGATAATTGTTTGCTGAGAACTTCTAAATCCTCAAGTACAGTAGCTGCGGATACATCCGTAGGAAAAATAAATAAATTAATTGAAAATAATTAAACTCTAATATAATTTAAAAATAATTTCTAATATTAACTGAAATTAACGGAAAAGTAAATCAAAAAAGTTAACTGAAAAATTAAACTCTATATATTAATATAAAGATAATTTCTAATATAATATGCATTACGTCAAAAATCAATCCTTAGTGAAACAAAATCAAACACATACTTAAAATGTTAAGAAGTAATTTTTCTAAGGTTTAAACAAGAGTTTTAATTATAATTTTTATTTCTCTGTTTTTACTAATTTATAAAATTAATCTTTTTATTTTAAAAACTAACAGTTTTGGTATCTCATTCAATTTTTTTAAGAAATGTGATATATTTTTAATCAGGAAAATGTAAAATCATATGAATTAATTAATTATTTATATGTTATTAATTAAATTATAAAAATAAATAATGTGATGCAATCTCCATTGCCGCTGCAACTTTACCGTCTTATAGAATATCAAGAAAAAAAGTTTGAGTCGCAAACTCCTCTCTACCTGAAAATCAAAACGATTGGGTGGGTATTGCAATGCAAATTATATTGCAATCTCTAACTATAAAACTTGTCTTACTTTTTTAATTTGTTTAAAAAACAAATCTACTTTATTTATATAAAAATAAAATCTATTTTATTTATATATAAAAAAATTTACCTGAGGAATTTTTAGAGGATTTGACAATTATAAACTTTCCTACGGAATTTGCTACGGATATTTCCTGCGGAATTTCACCTCAGACAAATCCTAAGGAAAAAATATGAATTTTGCTACGGACGCATAACCACATATAAATCCGCAGCAAAAGAAAACTTTACGTATTACCTGCGGATATGTTTCCGCAGGAAAACGCTAATTCTTAGTAGTGGGAATAGATATGAATTATTGGAAAACTTGAAAAAAGTTTTCTATAATACACATGAACTACTGGAAAACTTGAATGAAGTTTTCTGGATGAGTTTTTCAAAATTCACTCACTTTTTCTGGAAATGTTAAATGATAAAATGGTGAAAATTTTCAGATTTTATGTTTTATATGAGGACAAAAACGTCATTTTTCTTGCATTTGTGGGAGTAAAGGTAAAATATGGGAGTATGGAGTAAAATTTTCTATACGCAAACATATATATTTGGATTGGTCAATTCAGAGATGTAAGATACACCTTCAAATTACAAAATTTGGGGCTTTTAAGAAGACTTGGAGGTGAGAAAAAAAGTTTTATTAATATGTAAGGCTAGTTTCTCCTTTCACACTGCTTACATTTTCAAAAGTCTTTAATGTTCTTTTTCTAATTTTAACATTCTTCGAATTAACCAGTTTAAACTGGATTTGTTTGAATTAAATATAGAGTTGTAAATACTACTTGTAACTTTGTTGGAATTTTTTACACTTTTGAATTAGTCAATCTATGGACATAAAATGTAAATTTAAGAATTTTTTACGCCTTTGGACTAATTTCGAGTGTAAAAAATTCTAAATTTTTTCAAGTTTAATATGAAAATGGTTAAAATCGGAAAAAAGAAAATAAGTTTTGAGGGACTTTTGAGAATGTATGAGGGTGGAAGGAGAAATCTCCATCACTTTTGATCAATGTTATCAAAATTGAACCGATCGGTTAAAAGTGAGTCAAAGTGTGATCTGATTCGGTTAGTCGATTAGATTCGTCAATTTGAAAAGAAAAAAAAAATCAAAAAACCCACTTTCAAATTGTTTGGAACAGGGAAAACTATATGATTGAGAATTTTTTCTTTTTAAAATGGAAACATGTTGTGAGGTTGATTGTTGGTAGAGGAGAAGATGTCATGGTGGAAGATGAGCATATATATACTAGTGGGAATAAAAGAAATGAACTAACATTCCTAAAAAAAGTTTTACATTGTAATTCAATCACAAACTACTAATTAGTTATCTCACTTTTTTTCTTTATTAAACAACTCACATTTTTCGTATTTTTCTTTCACATCTCCAAAACCTCAATTAAATATATCTTCTATCTCAAAAGTAATAGATATGGCCATTATTGTATAGTTTTAGGATGTGTAGATGATGAGTAAAAAAATATGTATAAATGATATAAAAACACACATTCTCAAAATATGTGACATTTATACGAAAAAAATGGAAATGCTGAGTGGCAACAATTTGAAAAGAAGTTTGACTACCTTTTACTTTATTTATGTTCTGTTTTATTTCTTCTTTAAAAAAATAAATAAATTCAAGAGAAATACAAAATCATCAAACACAATTGATACATAACAATTGCGACAAAGGTTCAAGATCAAACAGTTTACCACCACCACAACATAGCTTACAATCTTATTCACACAGGTGGTTTTGCAAGGAGCTTTGTGGAGGAAGAGTGTTGAATTTTGATTCAATTTTAAAATAATTAAAACAAGTTCATATATACATATATGTATTAAATTGCGATTTTGTAAGTAAAGCGCATTTCAGATGTAAGTAAAGTCTATCTCTTTTATTCTCGTGTTTTATTTAGTAAAAAGGTATAATAATAATAATAATTATTATTATTATAATAATAATAATAATAATAATAAAAATAATATTATATGAATATGAAAATAAATAGAAACTTTTTTAGTTGGAAAATATTCCCTGCAAATTGACAAATTTTTTTAATGTAACAAATCAAGAGTAAGTGAAAATGTTTATAAAAAAAAGTCAGTGAAAATGAATTAATCATTAACTATAGACCAAATGTAAAACAATAGACTCCAATTAATATTTAAAAATGACAACAAAAAACCAAAAGTGTCAATATAACTATCATTTCTTTTAAAGATGTATTGGTGGAGTACGTGTTTGTTTCAATGAGAAGAGAAATTATTATTGGAGTGTATTTTTTCTTTGAATAATATTTATTTGAAGGACAATGAAGTTAATGGGTGGTTTTGGAGGCATGATAAAGAGGAAGAATATTTGGTTAAAGATGTTGACTAAGAATTACAATATAATTACATTTCCTTTCATTGAGTTTACTTAGAATTGTGTTGAGATTTTTATGGTATCACTATAGCTCCTTTAATTAAATATATACATGTATTATTGATGAAGATGTGGACATCATTTATTTGAAAATTCCTTAAGTTGGTATAAGTTGATACTAGATTGAGATAAATTATTATATTTTATAAATCATTATAAAATAAAGTTGTCACCATAAATTAATAATAGTAATATATTTTTGTATAATTGGTTGGGGCTCTATTTCTCCTATAGTTTTCATTTTTTTGGAACAATATGAAATTTAATTTTAAATACTAACTTCATCCCTTGTTATAAATATTTATTGCTTTTTCACTATTATTAAGAAAAATTGATAGAATAATTAATGTGTTTATTATATGTATTAGTGTTCATAAAATAAATTTTATATTTAAATTTATTAAATTTAACTTTTTATATTATAAAGATAAATTAATAATATTAATAAAGAGAATATTAAAAAATAAAAATAAATGCATTTCTAATAAATTGAAAGATAAACTACAAAAATATTATATATGTTTAGTAATTTAACTTTAAACTATCAGCAAATACTAAACACTTTTATCAAATTTAATTTATTATTATGATTCTCTAATTACTATCATTTAAATAATTTATATTTTATTTTCCAATAACCCACTTATTCTTCTGGAACTCATGTACACCTTGTTCACTTTTGGTATTATATAAAGTGTACAAGTTTTGGCCCTTATCCTTTTTTATCCGTCCAAAAATTTTTTTACGAGATAATAGTTTTGAACTTTAAGGATATACTTCTTTTAAAATAAAATATAAATAAAAAAAAATATCTTTAATTTAGACTAAAATATATACTTTAAAAAATTGTTTATTTTCAAAAAGAAAAATATATTTAAATTTTATTTTGAACGGAGGCTACACAGTAGTGAAACCCCAAATATGAAAAATGGTTGAAATTAACCCAATATACCTTCTGACTTGAAGAGCTTTGGTATTGGTGGACTAAAACCATTATAAGTGCTTCCTAGAAAGTGGGTTTTCATTTGGGCTTTTCAGTAATTGGAAAGTTTATTTGGGTCGGGTGGAGCCTTCCAAAATTAGCTCAATTATTTTTAGAAAGTTTTACTCCGTACCTCCACAATTATACTTATACCCCACAAATTTTTTAAAATGTCAAAATTATTCTTTACTTTTTTTTATTATTTTATCAAATTAATTTTTTTTTTACCTTCTACCGGAAAATTTGAAAAAAGTTTTTTGCCAAAAGGTTTTCCGGTAGTTACCGGAAAACTTGGGAGGAAGTTTTCTGGAAAAGGCGTAAATTTAACAGAAAACTTTTTGGCAAGTTTTCCAGTAGTTTTTTTGTTTTCAAATTTTTTTTTAATTTTTTTTTTAAAAAACAAAACTACAGAAAACTTCATGGCAAGTTTTTCAGTAGTATTAAATGGTACGCATTTTCTGGAAAATTTCCTCCTAAGTTTTCCGGTAACTACCGGAATACTTGCCAAAAAGGTTTTCCGGTAGTATTAAATGTTGGCGTCTTCTCTGGAAAAGATAAAAAAAAAATTAATTTGATAAAATAGTAAAAAAAAATAGTGAAGGGTAATTTTAGCATTTTGAAAATTTTGTGGGGGTATAGGTATAATTGTAGGGGTATGGGATAAAACTTTCTTATTTTTAACTGACTTCACTTTTAAAGGAAAAAAAAAAGCCCAATTCGAAAGATATATTTTCTCTTTTAAAACTTTTACACTATACCTCCACATTTATATTTTTATTTTTATATTTTATGCAAATTATCTATTTTTTTTAAATTATTTTCTGTATCCCACTAAATTCAACTTGAGTTTTAAAAAACTTTTTTTTTAGAAAATTCGAACTTTGTGTAAATAATAACTTTTTTCAAGTTTTCTGATTACATTTATATTTTGTAAAACGTTTTTTTTTAAGTTTTCTACAATATACATGTGTTTCAGAAAATTCAAAATTTGTTCCATAATTTTTTTCTTTAAATTTTCCGGAATATAAATATGTTCTGAAAAATTTAAAAAAATAGTTTTTTATTCTGAAACACAATTGTGTTTATGGAAATTCAAAATTTGTGCTTTGGAAAATTTTGAAAAATAACTTATGGAATACAAATGTGCTTCGGATAACTTAAAAAAAGTTTTTTGAAAAACAAATATTTTTAGATAATTCAAATTTTGTGTTTCAAGAAATATTTTTTTTTAAATTTTTATAAACACATTTGTGTTATGAATTTTTTTTTCCTAATTTTTCAGAACACAAATATATACCATAAAATGTAAAGTTTGAATTAAAAAAAAAAGGTAAAATCAAACTTTTATTAAAATATAGAATAGGAATATAAATATGAGGTGTGGGGTACAATTTTCTTCTCTCTTCCATCATGACTAATGCAATACATTTTTCTTGCCCTCGTGTAGACTTCAGAAATATAATTGCACAAAGTATATATTTTTTTATCCTTACATACACTTGAGAAGTATATTTCCACAAAATTTACCATTTTTTTTTACCCTCCATCTCCATATATGTGTACTTCCAAACAAAAACCTAACATTTTAATCCTCTAGATGTGTACTTCTTTAACTATTCAAAATTTTGTTTTTTAACGATCAATTCATATCTCACAACAAAAACACGAGTTCAAAATTTTCTACTTAATATATTATGTAAGTGCTATGTAAATTAAAGACTTTCTCTAACTTTAGTAAGCTTCCAAAACCCAAGTCAAATAAATTTAATTTGTATAAAAAAGACTCGGTACTATTATTACCTTAAAAAAACAAAAAAAATATTGTGATACACATCAATAATATCTTATAAATTCCATGTCATTCATTGTCATTGAGAAGTTATATATGCCCCAGCACTCTGCAATTCTGACTGGATCCTCCCAGGTTCTGACCAATACACATTATAGAAGTTCCACCATTATTAATACCATCGAATCTGAACTTCAAGAAATAGACAAACAAAACCATCACATGGAAAAAATCCTTAATTGGCAGCAAAATATCCCTCACTAGTTATGATATTTTTATTCTTTCCCATGTCCTAAATTATTACTCATGGGACCATAAAAGTATATATATTTAAGTCATCCGATCCAATATATGATTACATATTGGAATCCCAATTTACTTCCAAGAGTAAAATAAATAATAATAATAATAATAATAATAATAATAATAATAATAATAATAATAATAATAGTTGTTTGCTGAACAAATTAATGAGGACGTGTCTCAGTTAGGTGATATTCTATTTGAATGTAGATATTTATATTCTTTTATTTTAAAAGATTCTACTTTGAGTTTATTGTGAGACAAATAAATGAGATATAATTCATGTTCTTGTTAGAGTGGTCTCATCGTAGGTTAATTTTTATATTTTTATTGATATACTAGCAAATGAACAAATTAATAATTATATATATATATATATATATATATATATATATATATATATATATATTAATGACATATCATGTGATCTAACGACATAAAATTATATAATTGTATTAATTATTTATATGTTATTAATTAAATTACAAAAATAAATAATTTTAGAAGTTGAAATTAAATTTTTATTGTAATTTCACGTGTATTGATTTTTCAACATCATCAAACCATATATTACGTCGTTTAAAATAAGTTATATCACGATTTTTCAGTTAAAAAATTCGAAAGCAGAACTAAATAAGTTGAATTTTAAAATAGAAAGACCAATTTCACTAATTGATAAAAATAGAAAGAACAAAACAACATTTAAATTAAATAATTATTAACTAAATTTTACTTTCGTCCTTAAATTATTCAAAGATATAAAAGAAAAATACTTATTCATAACTTTAGGTTAAAAAATATGAAAAAGTAAAACAATAATTAAAAGACTGAAGTACTCAACATAATGCATGATAAATAATTATGTAAGCTCTCCAAAGAGAGATCTCTCTTAATCAAATTAATTATAATTCTTTTTTGTACATGTTGTCGTGTATCTTAGACAACCAAACCAAGTACAATGAACCGTACTAATTGAGATCATATGTGGTTTTATGTGCATAATATTTGATTAAACCAAGAAATTTCCAAACTAACCTACTTTTATGCATTCATTATTTTATTTGCAAAAGAATTTTAGATTGTTAAATTAGAAAATTAAGATTTTATTGAAACATGGTGTGGACAAAGAGTGTTACAAATTGTGAACACCAAGCAAGAAATCTTGGATTGTCTATATAGTATCAAAGGCAATAACCATTTGCCATTCACGAGCATTTCACGTGCTAACATGTCTTCTTAGTGTACTACAGCTTTTGGGTTTTGGTCCATTAAGGAGTCCTTAAACTAAAGGCCATAAAGGAACATGGTTTAGACAGAATCAATAATTAAGGCTTTCAAGATATATATTTAAAGTTCCCATGTCCCTTATGGTTACACCATTCTCTCCCACTCCTTAGGGTTTGGATTAATACAATGGATTTCTTTTGGACCCCATTCGACATGAATATCCCATTTTTTTAAATATGCCCATGCTCAACACATACACCAAGCCCAAACTTTGCTTGTTTTCTTTTGCTCTGTTTTTTTTTTAATTATTTTTTTTAATAAAGTTTCTCTTTACTTTATATTTATTTATTTAATGTGTCTCACTTTCTCCACTCCCATATCAATAAATTGTATTTCGATTCCCTACGACAATTGTTGTAAAAATGCAACTACTTATATATATAGAGAATCTAAGTCTAAAAAAGTTTTTTCATTCAAAGTAAACTTTTGTATAATAAATAAAAGTCTGAAATTGAGTGATTTAAATGATTATGAATGATCACCTAGAAGAAAATAAATGTAATATAGATACAGTGGTAAAACGTAAATTATGGACAACAACTAGTGATAAAAATAAATTTTAATAATTTTATCGTAAATCTATATTACAAAATTAATTGTTTGATTGAAAGTTGTAATGTCTATAAAATTATTTGATATAACATTGATATATTTTAAAATTAACCTCTTATAAATTTTTTATCAAATGAGACAATTTTAATGTATCTTAATAAAATTTTATAATTATAAAATATACAATTATAGTTTTTAAATCCAACGATAAATTTTATAATACACGTATGCAATTGAAAATGATGATAAGTGTCATAATATGAAATTTGACACCAAGATGTCAATTAATCCTACCCAATTATATTTATGCTTCCAAAAAAGAAGATAACTTTTTTTTAATCAAAATATTAGATAAATGGAAGTTGCTATTCTAAGTGATATGGGTGGAGCACAAGACACAACAGATGAGATTGTGATTGTTGTTAAAGTTAAGGTAAGCATTAATTAAATATTGTAACAAGCATTTGTCGGGTTTGAAGAAATCACTCGGAATGATTTCAGATTCAGCAGCAAATATTTTCTAGCTTTTCATACACTATGCCCTAATAACCTAACTTATGGGGTTAATTTTAATTTAAACATGTAGCAACACTCAGGAAACAGGGGAAAAAACAGAGTAGGAGATAAAAATATACTACTCATAACAAAATTGTTGTGCTGTGATAAATATATAGATATCATTAAATATTTTTTATTTCTTTAACAGCACTTGAAATAGATGATTGGACATTTAATTTGTACTAATCACGTCTTGAATTTCAGTTTAAAATTTATTGTTCTTCCTAAGTTTATTAATAAAATATATAAAAAATATTAATATTAAATTTAGAAGAGAAATAAATAGAAATAAAATTGTATTGATATAACTAAAATAATTGTTAATTACAATATATATGAGATGTAATTTATATATAGATCTGAAAATGACTATTACAACCAACTTGCAACTAATTTAACTAATTTGCAATTAACATAAACTAACTCTAATACTTCTACTTAAATATGTGCCTATCCAAGTCTCAATTTTCTTATATAAAATAGGCTAAATAACATTCGTGATCTCTTAACTTAATTTCAGTTAACGTTTTAGTCATTTATCTTTTTTCTTTCTTTTTTTTCTTTCCAATTTGGTCATTTATTTTAATTTTAATTGAAATAAAGAATAAGAATATGAGTTTATTTGAAGATTTGAGTTACGAATCTGATGAAATTTGTATTATATGAAAGAATATAATTAATTTTATAGGTGTTGGTTGAAAATTTTGATGAATTTTTGGAAAAAAAAAAGATAATATTGTTGACATTTTAAAACATAAAAGATCAAATTGTAACTTAAAATTAAAATAAAGGACCAAACCGAAAAAAAAATAAAAAACTAAAACGTTAATTGAAATTAAATTAAAAAACCACGGTAGCTATTTAGCCTATAAAATATGTCAAAAGTATCGTATAAAATGAATATATTTGAAATTAACTAACAAAATTATTTACTACAAGGAGTTTCAACCGCAGACAATTGGGATAGAACACAATTGAAATCTTTTCAATCACATTTCACTACCATTTTTCAGAATATGAAAAATAACATAGTGAGAATCTTATTCATTGGCACACGATTAAGCACATTAGGCCATAACTAGTGGAGCCACAAACCATTTTACATTTATGCTCTAATGTCCTTAAAGATAACCTTTCTCTGACACACAGTTGTCTTTATATCCCATATTTGATGAAATCACATGCCTAACTTTGACTATTACCCTGCATTACAGTTTTGGGACAATCTATAGTGCTTCATAAAAAGTTGCATCTGTTAATTTTAATTTGCCGAAGCCTATGAAATTTTTGGATAGGAAAAAGATCGAGATTAGCCATAGTCGCGTGTAATTAAATACATTAAAACTGTTCGATTCAAATCATACGATTAATATTTCAAATTTAAATTTTTAATTTAAAAATTATTAAAATTTGTACGGTTCGATTTTAATCAAACAGTTCAAATGTAATTGCTGTAGTCAACTACATTAAATTTAAAAATTCATAAGAAAATGGGTAAGACCAAGTTAACATATCAATTTTGCTTTTCACCTAACTTTTGTACTAACACTATTCGGTTTTAAAAACTACAAAGTTCACATAAAATTTTTTTAACCTAATTTGAAGGTGAAAGTTCACATGAGATGGGGTGTGAGTTAAATTGGTGAACCTATATAGTCAAACAACGTGACAATTATTTAATAGTGATAAAATTTCAAATATGTATTCTTTTAAAGAGCAATTTTATTTGTTTCATTGTAGATTTTTTCATTAATTTATTTTGTAATAGAGTAATGTTAGACAAAGTTTACACACACATGAGAGTAAATATACATTTTAATTATTTAAATTATAAATATCGATAAATTTAGTCTCTCAAATTTGTGAAATAACAATTTAGTCATTTTTTTTCTTCAAATTTTACATCATATATAATTTTAAAGGGTTATATGTTTATTTTGATGTAATAAAAAAACTATTGAAGTCAATATGTATGTCTTTTTATTGTTTTTGGTATATGTTTATTGAAAAATATTTTGAAAAAAGGGATTAACTTAATTATTATTTGTCAATTTAAGAAATAAATTGATATTTATATATTTGAGGGGCTAAATTGATTGAAACATACAATATTTCAAAGATTAAAATTTTTATTTACTTCTACCTAGTACGTTTTAGAGGAATTTTGTGTCGAGTTCATTTGTGAGTGGTTAAATCTCACATTGAATATGAATGAACTAAATGTTATATATATAAGAGTGGTGATTCGTATACCTAATACCTTAAGGTTTTGGGTGGAGATATGGTGTTAAAGTCTCTTGTAGTCATAGAGGCACATTTGGTCCATTGTTACTCTCGCACCCTGAATTTCCCAACAAGTGGCACCACAGCCTTGGTTCGGCTTGGAGGGGAGCGGGAGTGGATCTTGATATTCAAAAGTCTTTTTGGTGTGTAGTAAGGAGGTATGCCATATTGGTTTGACTAGGAGAGAAGTAGAAATGAATTCTGATACTAAAGCCTTGTATCAAAAGTATTTATGACAGAATAGTCACGAAGCATGTCCCATTGGTAATAATGGAGATGTTATATCAAAATCTCTTATAGTGCTACACACTCCAGCCTCCTTAACATTGTATTTCCTTTTTCCCCTATTTACATTTAAATCACATGTATACATCTATATATTTTTAAAAAATTTGCAATCATCATCCTTATTATTGGTAAAATTGGATTCGTGTCCCCTAATTATGTCTAAATGACACATCTGTCCATTGATTTTCATAATATTGGGGGAGATGTATGTAATTAAAAGGAGATAAAATGGTTTTTAGAATATAAGGATCATATTTTAAGAGAGGCGAGCCCAATTTTTTTTTCAAAATTTTGATAGTCTTGTCCATTCATTTTTTGTAAAAAAAAAAAATTCAAATGATAATTAAGTCGATAAAAAACATTAATTTGAAAATACACATAGGAGTAAACTATAGGAAGCTTCCCTATCTCTCTCCCTAATTATGAAGTTCTTATAACATGGTCAAGAAACCATGGAAAGCTCAAATATCTAGTATTACACTATCTTTTTTATTTAGGTTACACAAACTAATTAAACATTGTTAGTATAATTTTTGTTTAACTCAATGGCCGACCACTTATCTTGGTGGTTGTTGCCACATAAATGTTGGTGCAAAGGGAGGAGAGAGAGAGAGAATCTGAATTGGGGGACCTATAGACATTTTATTTTGAACCATGGACCACATTTCTTTTCTCTATAAGAACCCCTTTTGAACATTCAACACACACATTGATACATATCACTCTCTTCAAACTACAAAGTGTAAGTCGAACATAAAAAAAAGAGTTTGAATTTTTTGTTATATACAAAAATATGAGTAGTGATAATTCCAATATGAGAGCTTCAAAGAAGAAGGTTTCATGCAAAAAGCTTGGAGGGTACCTCAAAGAGCAAAAAGGAAGATTATACATAATTAGAAGATGTGTTGTTATGCTTCTTTGTTGGCATGAATAAATCATCCATTTTCCAAGTTATAAATGTTCTTAACAAATCATGGATGCACCTCAAGGATCCTCATGTTCTAGTTGAAGAAGCCTTTTGGATTCAAGATTCCTAGCTATAGTTCAAGCATATGCTAATGATGATGATGATGGAGAAATTAATCAAGAGCTATGCATTTTTCTTTTTATCATTTCTTATGTAAATAAAAGAGAAAGAAATGTTTGAGACAATTTTCCTTCATATCATGCCTCAACAATGTATGTTTATTTTTCTTCTTGCAAATTAAATTAAAGCTTGTTAGCCAAATTTTCATTTTTATATTGTTTCTTTGATTTTGTATTAAGAAATACTTTTTTTTAAAGAGCTTAGTAGTAAAATTTACGTAATTGATTATGAATTACTCTTTATTTATAGAAGTTGTATATAGTTTATATATTTTATTTTGGTATGGTTTTGTTCTTGAAGTGTATATTAATTAAAGGTACATCCATTAAGAATTAGCTAATTAATATAGTATTAATGTGTGGCTATGTTTCTACATTTTTTTGTTTAAGTTAAGGTTAAATTTGAGCTTGTTGTGATGAAAAGGGAAAAAAAACCAAATAATTGAAAGTTTGTTGATTGATTAGATGGAGGAGAATGTTACTTTTAAAGGGTAAAAGTGAAAGTAAAAAATGAAAAGCAAAAATGCATATGGCCTATATGTATAAACCTAGAAAAGAAGAGCACAAAATGGGTGCTTATATGAGGTCACGAGTATGTCGTGTCTTTTACGTATAGGCTCTCTATGTTGAGGTCTTGTCAACTCAAAGTTAACATTTTATTGCACTTTGAAAAAGTTTTGTGGATCACATCATCTGTGTGCATCCGATGACCATACTTCTTTCATTTTCTATTTATAAATAAAAATGTTAACGTATTTAGTATAAAATTTAGATTAAATATATTAATATTTTTTCGGTTATTTAGCACCTAATTTTTTTGTTTTAATTATGTTAATTTTTCAGTTAGTTAGACTAATTTTTAAAATTGTTAGTTAGAAAAAGTATTATTTAATTGCATTGATTCGACGATATAGTTAATCAATTCAAAGTTTAATAACACTAATTTAATTATTATTTATTTGACGAATTGAGTTTTAAAAGACATATTAGTTTTTCTTTATTTTTATTGAATTGATATAGATCACATCATTGTATCAGTTGTAAATAGTTGAAAGATAATTAATTTATACTTCTATAAAGTATTGTCAATCATTGTTAATATTTCTGATGACTTTTAAATACTAGTTCACAGTAGAACACCTTCTAAAGTGATCAAGTGTAACATCCACTTTGTCGTTACTTTTTTTCATCACTTCTTTGATTTGCCGCCTCCGCTATTTCTTAAGACTTCCTCATTGTTTTTTGAGTAATGCTAACAATACTTTCTTTCCAACACCCACTCTCTTATTACATAAAATACTTGATGATCCCACCACTTTAAAAATAGAAAGTGTCACATAGAGTTTTGGTAACACTATTTTTTTTTTAAATGATTTTTTAATTTTCATATAACCGATACCTCCGTTCCAAAATATAAACAAAAAAGTAAATGTATTTAGACCAAATACATCTAGATACATCCACTTTTTGCCTATATTTTATGAGATAAGAAGTATATCACAAGATTATGATAAATGTGTAACTTTTATAATTCATTAAATGGTAATGAAATTTCATACACTAGTATTCACACTTGTTTTGATATAAAAAATTGGTTTAAAGTTTATCTACCAGTTTTTTGAACAAGTGAAACTCATTTCTTATTAAGTTAGAATTAAGGACTCAAATCACAAAATATCTTTAGTCGAAGACATGTGACTTTTAGAATAATATGATTTAGATTTCTTTAGAAACATGTGATTCATATTCTTAATGTCTTAAGATTTTAGGTGACAATATAGTCACTAATTGTAGTATTGATCATTAACTTATTGCTTGCTATGGTAATTACCCATGTTACTTTTGGTGCTCTCTTGAATATCATGAAAATATGATAGTGATCAGTTCAATTTCTTTGATTGGGATTTAATTAATATTAGAATGTTAATTCAAAGTTTAAATATCTTAACCAACAATGAGCAAAAATTATATTAACCAACGAAGTGGGTAGGTTTGAGTAGAAGTACTTAGATATCTTAAGTATCAGAGTTCAATCACTAACTCATGTATATGAAAAAAATTTAATTGGGAGAAAAAAATTCACTTTATATGTCCAATATGTTATCCGACAAAAATTAACCGTAAATAAATATTATGTAACCCAAGATATTTCATATTTATATATATGGATATAAAGAGAGGTTAAAATATCTTATATTATTAAAAAATAGTTTTCGATATAAATAATTTATCTTATATTTAGAGGCACTTTATGATAGTCCTTTCAATCTTATTTATAAATTAAATTAGATATATTTGATCAAAATTTTGAATAAAATATATTAAATTTTCTTTGACAAATTTTTCCTTATAAATAAAGTTAGGTGAAGTAATGTATCATCATATATATGTCGTATATACGTGGTTTTAAAATTTGTTGTAATGAATGTCACATAACCAAAGTTTCCATAATTGGTTAAAATTTTGCAATAGATTGCAACATTCTCAAAATTTCCATTTGAATCATACATATATATGTAGGATATACGTAGGGGGCGTATAAAAGATGAGTTATGTTGAATTTGATATGTTTGTTATTTAGTTTTAATATTTGATCGGATCAATTTTTAGACTCTAATTCATTTTTAAATTCGAGAGTTACAAGTTTAATATCGGACCAATTTTTAAACTCTAATTCATCTCTAAATTCGACGAGTTACAAGCTTAATAAAGAAGAGACAGACGAGATCAGGTTGGTCAAGACGAAATACCAAACAACAATCTTTAAACATTTTTAAAAAAATAAAAATAAAAATAAAAATAAAGTAAGTAATAACAAGTCAGCTATGGTTAATACTTGTCAATTCAGTCAAAAGTAGTGACTGGTAATATTGTTTTACGAATCTAAAATTATTAAATTAGTGATCTAATTGATAATTTTTTTAGAGAAATTAAATAAATAACAACAAAAATAGTCTTTTTTTTTTTTAAATGTAATTTGAGACAAGAGTGAAACCAATCATTTTTTTTACCTTATTCCTATCATTTCATTATTTTGTATCCCTATTTTTTTAGATACGACTAAAACCAATCCATTGTTTACATGCTAAAACTGGTTCGAAAGACAGACGGTTCCTATACACCGTACATACATGGAATTTGTGAGTTCCTAGGCTAGTCAATGTTGTATTCCAACTGTCATTTTATTATATATGTAATTTATATGTTTTGACAGTCCAAAAATAACCGGCATATTCATATTAATTTATAAACATTAAATTTTATACTATATTATTTAGAACTAAGCTTGGTGAAGTTATATAAGCATTTCTTAAACTGACATTTTTAATGGAATTTATGATAAATTAAATTATACTAATTGCATTAATTATTGCTAGTTCAATTTAGA